>JASCZW010005105.1:0-62926 GCA_034211315.2 Aedes japonicus | reverse complement strand
CTGGCAACCGATCTACTGGGCTTTTTCAAATGTAACGCAAGATATCGTCTGATCCATTCTTGTGAACACACACGTGTGCCACTTCGAGTCTATCAAATCCGCCTACTTGTTGTCCCCACCGCCATAATGGAAAAGGGACGCATCAACTGTGCCCTTTCCTATCTCAAATGCGCAAGCAGAACATACGGATATGTTCTAACTACTGCAATTGGTACTAGGCCACTTTCTTCCCTTTGCTTGCGGAGCGCTGAATCGTGACTCCTGGGCCGTGCGCTATCAATGTATGTTTATGATCTCCAATAATCTGTGCCATCGCGTGCGCGAGCACAAACACACAAACACACACACCTAGCCTCTATCACACATTGTTTCGGAAACCGATGCCATCGCTGCTGGGATGTTCGTCTAGGCGACCGACTGTTGCGGATGAACAGACAAAAAAAAAAAAAACAGGCGGCATTAATTCGAACGATAAACAAGATAGATATCTTCTGGCTTATTCTCGTTTTCACGCTTTTCTTGGCCTATTCCGACTGTCTTAGGGCTCTTACGAGACAACGGAACCGACCGACGACGACGACGACGACGACGACGACGACAACGTTTGCTTTATGAATGAGGATGGATAAGAAAAATGGCATATGCTATTTGTTTATGGGACTTTTTCTGCTGCCTCGTCGTCGTCGTTTGGGGATTAGCCATTTTTGTCCTGATTTCTGCTGGGTACTTTTCGTCCAGTCCAGGGGAGTTTGTGCGAGAGCAACTTGTGTGTTTTATGTTGTCAATTACGTTTCTTTTACGGTCGGACCTTATCGAACAATCGTGTGATTTCTTTGTATCAACGTACCGGATTATGTATATGGGTCCGATAGAAGAAGTTTTACTGATCTTAAAGTGTTTCTTTGCACTGTTCATCTTCATAGTTAGTCTAGGTACAACTAAATACTAGGTTGGTAAGCAGTAACAGCAAGTGACACAGTTTTCAAATATCAATGTAAACGGGGTCGTTTGATCATGTTTACCCAAGTGAATAGACTTGTTGTTTTCCACCAGGACAAAACTGTACGTTGTTCACAACATTCGTTTTTCAAATTTTCAAATTTAATCCCCACTCTTCCGCAGCTACACAAACCTGATTTGCAACCCCTCATCGTTTAACGCCCGTCTCGACGGGTAGTAATTGTGAAATAAATCATCTCCTAATCAGGGGGTAAGAGTTATTTCCGAACCAACGCTCGTATCACACGCACACACACACCACATGATGGCTGAGGTTTCCTCTGAAGGGCATCGGCGACCCCGTTTCCTAGCACACACAATCACGCAGCCAGTGGGTGGTCCCAAAGAATCCAGACAATCCGACGACTCAGCGAAAAAGTTTCAGTTCGGTCGGTTTCTCCAGTTGTTCCTCCGAACGCTCGTAAATTTTACTTAAATTCATAATTTCCGAATCATAATCTTTGCCACGTCCGCCGTCTTTCCGTTCGCACCTTCCATATCCCTTTTCTTCCGCTGCCAATCGGAAAACAAATAAAACAACATCACAAGGACAAACAGGAACATCCCGGGGACCCTTCCCTTCCCGGTGTGCTGACAAGTTGGAAACAAAGGGAGCTAAAATTTCGAATCAGGTTTTGTATATTTTCGATTCATTGTTCCAAAAACGGAACCCACCGATATGAATAGCCGGAAAGGTACACAGGGGGAAATCAACTTTGCATCATAGGCCAGCACGAGTGATTCCAATATTCCTACCTTTGCATTAATGAACGGTCGGCCTAGACCTCACTCTCTCTTCCCGTTTCTCCCTTCAGAGCAAAGTTAGAACAGAAGAGCAGAAACATTCCTCTGAGCAATAGGGTGAAGGCTCTTGCAGTGGAATTTCCACCATACTCTCGCCAGGTACAGTCCCCTCAGGAAGTTTACCCTTATAAAGATATAGAATGAAACAGGACATCGTATCGCATTATTTATGCTATTACGTATCACTTTTTGGGACAGATGTGCTCTGGTGCTGCGAGTCTCGATTGCGACGAGCTTTGATCTGATTTTGAAGCTCGTTTTGAAAAGCGTTATTCAATTTGCGGCATTGTTCGTGTGATTTTATTACGGTGGCAGATGAAGAGCAGTACAGGACACGCACCGGCAACGTCGTTACTAGAATCATCACCACCAGACCTGGGGAATGATACCGAATTGTTGAAATGGGCTTCCGAGGTATCGCCAAATTTCGGAATGGTTCTATGCTTGTTATCTCCATTCATATGTGTGTTAGATAGGTTGTTACATCGAAATTGATGATGCTTAATGTTGGGTTCTTTTGATTTTAGTAGGTGTAGCCGAAATGAGCCTTGATAAGTATGTTGCTGCTGTTTTTTTGTTATAGATACAGTTTGTTTGTTGGTTTTTGGATTCTTCCAATACGAGGGATAACAATCTATGATGAAATTTGTCAGAAGCAGATAATTTCCCATCAACACGAAAGGCTCTAGGAGTGGACGGAAATTTATTGCTTGAACAAAGAAACGAAGAAAAAGTATTGATAGTTCCATTAGAGTACAGCAGGCTGTGAAATTTAAAGATGCAAGTTGAAAACAAGTTGATGGGCATTTGAACGATAGTGTGCGATCGCTATTTTACAAATATTTTTTTAGAATATCACTGTAGGCACGGTAGCACCTAATCCAAACAATTAAATGATCTATTAAACAAACACATTTACCCACGATCCGAAGAACAGCCCTCTTTATCGAGCACTGTCATCTGATCGATTCAACTTGCATCAACAAGTACCCTACCAGGTTCTATTTTTTCGGGGGACGGCAAACAGCTGAATCGGATTTCAACCGAAGCGTAAAGGAATAATTTTGTGCACCATCCCTTTGGCGTCATATTATCATGTCCAAATTCAGTGCAATCCCTTACGCCTATTACGCCAACCTAGCTAAGTAGGAAAGGGTAGTACCGTGAAACGGGGTAACATTGATTAATGGGGTAACATTTATCGTTAATGTGATTCCATTGAATGATTTAACGTGTTTCTGACAACGAAATAGTAGATCTTACTGCCAAAATTATCATTTTATCAATCTCTCAGTGGCACTCAAAAGATACATTCAAACTAATGAACTTCAACTTGTACTGACGTGGTAATTGTCCGACAAAGATTCATTAAACTGAATTATACGAACAATGTCGAAATAATGCTTCCCTTCAAGTTTTATCAATGCTTTGCTGATAAATTTTTAGGGCATATTATAATAATAATTGTTATTATTTTGTTAAACTCATAATTTTACAAAACAAAACTGATATGAAATGCAAATTCGGGAGCTCAAATCTAACCAAAACTGTATTCAATTGGGTGCAAATCAATGTTGCTTCATGTTGAAGTTTCAAAATTGAGTCTACGTGGTTTATGAACCGGCCCCTGTCTGTCTGTCTGCCTGAACCTTATAACATCGAAGACTACAGAACCGATCGGCGTGAAAAATTTTATGCAGAGATTTTTGAGCCAGGAGAAGGTTCTTATGATAAATAAAGACCCCTTCCTTCTCAGAGGGGAGGGAAGTGTCTTCCATACAAACACATATTTCTGCATGCATAACTCGAGACCTAATGAAGCAAATGGAACCAAATTCGGCATGTAGTAGTTTTTGAAGGCAAAAATATTTCAATGGTTTGAGCCCCCTCCTTATTCTGAAAAGAGGGGGCTCTCATACAAATGAAACACAAATTTCTGCGTAACTCGAGAAGTAATCAAGCAAATAGAACCAAATTTGGCAGATGGAGATTGTTCACAGCAAGAAGTGTTTCCTATGTGACTCGAGACCCTTCCCATTTCTGAAAAGAGGGGCTCCCATACAAATAGCATAGCATAGCATAGAACCTTTGCACAAAGCGTGAAGGAGTCACCAAGACAAGCCTATCCATTTTCATTCACCATTTCGCCAAAACTGTTAAGTGTCGTAGTCGCGCTTCTCTCTGTACACGTCCTTACAACTGTTTGAATAATTGATAATTGTCAAGATAGTATTAGTTTTGAAAATAAATGTGTATCGTACAGGGAAATAGTTTAAGAGGTTACTTCCTGCGATTCCTTGTCTGAGAAATATCTCGCGTCATTTTTTATCTGGCTGTCTTTGACATTACTATTAGTTCAACTACATAAAGACCAATATATCAATTCTACCTGATTGAAACTTTTAAAGCGTTAACGAAAACTGAGTTGAGAACTGATACGCAAATTGCTGGAAATGCCAAGAAGAAAAATATTTAAAAAGATCATAACGAAGAAGCCAAAGAAAAAGAAGTTAATTCAAATAATTTATCGAATTCTAATTTTGTAAGATATAATTAATTTAAAAGTTGTGGAAAAGATCAATTTGTTAGAGTAAAGGAGGGGGAGAATGTGGTAGATGTAATAGTTCAATGGCAATATTGAGAATAAAAATAACAAAAATAGTATCTGAATGTTCTTAAACAAATGGAAGTTGTTACAGATATTTTAATTAAGTAATTCGCCATGAACGTGATAATAACTCTTAAAATGGTAATTCACGTAGAAGCGTGTTCAAACTAAATCGTAGTAGGTGCACGTGCATTATCGATTCAGTTATTTGACGGACTTTGTAGAGCACAGTGGGGCTGGTGCGATTGGTGGTTACGAGAATGGAGTTGAAAATCTCGACCAGGTCACGACAGATGTCTGGGACATTCGAGAAACTGGAAACAAGCAGCCTTTAACCGAGTTTTGGGAATCATAAAGCTCATATTTGATTCCACGATATTCAGCACAAGACCAAATGATGTGATCTGCGTCCTGGTATCTTTGTCCTCATTCATAGAGGATGCTGTTACGATTGCTGTTAAACGAAAATTTAATAGGTCTTTTAAATTGTGGAATCAAATGTCTTAAAATTATTAAAAGATAATTTGAGCTATAGAAATTATAAGTTCATGGAAATGAATTTAAAGTAGTTTTTAGATTAAATAAGATTAGTGGAAAAAAAAGTACTCAAAAGCATTTCATAAATAATTAATATGCTAGTGTGCTTCGAACCCTTATTTTCAAATCTCTCGTAATTTTCAACCGAACACCGCCCCAACGCAGCGCAAGTGTGAAGCGGGCCCTATCTTTGTGCAAGATAATATTTCGCAACGGGTACTGCTGCAAGCGAACTATCGCCAAGAGGCAGACTCTTCGTCAGATGGAGGAGGAGATTGCCGAAAGTGCTGGGAACCCAAACAACCTTCATAGACGTTCAAGAGATATAAAATTTGCGTTTCAAAGTTTTATTTTTGGAACGCTTATATATGTTCAACATAGAAAAATGGTAATAAATAAATATTAAGATGAAATAATTAATAACAATAGAAATATGATAAAACCCGTAACGCTGGTAGATCACCTTTCGTGGTGCGTTACGGGGTATCAGATCTACCACCGAACCCTAGTCCGAATTAATTCAAACTAGGGAACATATTTGTTTTTGTAGTCAAAGGAACGCATAATTGGCCTTATTACATTTTATGTCTTGTGCAAAGTGACAATACTCGGGTTGCGCCACCGAGGATGAGCTTGGAATAAAGAAAACATGGCTAGTCTTCATTTATGTGAATTCTTATTTTCTATTTGATGTTCTATAGTTTGAATTGGTTATGACTAGGGTTCTGATGCATGGTAACTATCGGAGTTATTGTTTGTTTTGTTTGCAATGAATCCGGTTTTGACTGATAAAGGGGCGCGCTTTTGAAGAGTGCTGTCGCTCACAAAGGGTTTAAACAGCGGAAACTTTCAATTAAACCTGATTTATTGCCGACAAAACAAACAATGACAACTGTAACAACACCGAATACTTCATCATTTTTCAATAGTGATGAGGTAACTCGACATGCACTAAACAAAGGCTACGGGATATACTACAATAGATCAAATTACTGGTCGCAGTGGTTTATGTCCCGAACAGAGGAAAAAAAAAGCATTTTAAAATTGGTAGTCTTGCATTTTTTCTGCATAATTTTCGATCAGCAGCATCAATAATTATCATCATTGACCGTAGCAACGTGAGTTTGTTTATATGAAAATGTGTATATCTTCATACTTTTAATCCATCTTCATTTACTTATCAACATATATATCACAGACAAACAGAAACAACACAATAAACATTTTGCAGCATCGTCATGATTTGTAGCATCGTCACTAACACACTTCGCGCAATCTGCTGAGTACACTGTAATGGGTGATGAAGCTGAATAGATGGCGGTAGTAAACAAACGTCAAACAAAAGAAAATCGACTATGCGCGATAACAAATGCAAAAAGCGGAATGTAGATATCTATTTATATACAGTGTGTCTCACAATAGGTGTAACCTTTTTTCAGTCTTGGTTTGTTTCAGCTGGATTATTTTAACATGTTTATCAATTCTCGTTTGAGTGTATTCTTTTGACAGCTAAAGATAAAAAAGCGATTCTGTTTGTTCATATTTATCAGCTACCATTGAAACCATACGGGAGCAAGTATTAAAATAATATTTGTAAAAGCATAGACCGTGTCACATATTCAATAGCCTTAGGCAGTTCACAGTGAGTGAGCGTTTTGTTTTTCGCACCTTAACACAGTTCAAGGAAACTGGAAATGTTCATATTCAGCACAAAGGAGGTGCCAGATGAACTGCCAGAACGAAGAAAAAGATCAAATGAAACAATTTCAAATGTCCCTGCTTCAATGAACATGCTCCTCAAACAAGATCTGGAATCCAAGCCGTACTAGAAACAACGGGTTCACGGGTTGACGGAGTGTCAAAAACAAGCCAGGGTCCAAAGAAGCAGAACTCTTTGGTTCGTCACGATAACTGCTAGATTTTATTTTTCAGACGCTCTTCCTTCTTCAGAACAGTCATAATCAACTAAATGATCGTGTGTATAGCAAAAGTCTTGCCAATACACCAAAAGATAAACTAGCTGTAGAACGCTATCGGAATGTATCAAAAATCATGGTAAGGGGCGCCGTTCCACGAAAAGGAAAAGTTCCTCTTCTCTTGATAGAACCTAACGTAAAAATCAACACTGAATATTACATCGAGCAGGTTTTGGAGAACCATCTGCTTCTTCATGCTTTAACGCTATTTGGGAATAACCATATTGTTTCCAACAGGAAGTCCTCCAGCTCCAGCTCAAAAGGCAAAGAAGACACAAGCGTGGTGGGCGGAAAATTGGCCCGATTACATCACAAGCGAAGAATGGCATGCATCTTTACCGGATCTCAACCCTCTTGACAACTTTGTTTGGGGTTATATGCTTCAACACATAGGTCCTACGAAAGGGCTGCGATGGATTTTCAAAGCGCTTGCGCAAAGTTATCAAGGAAAAGGGCGAGAGATTCGAATTGAATTAATATGGTTTATTTCTATAACATGTATCTTGCAAATGAAAAAATAAATGCTATTTGGTTTGATTTCTTTTGCTGTAATTCCATTTAGTTTTAGTGACACCTATTGTGAGACACCCTGTTTATAAATAAATTTGGTGGAGTTGTCATATACAATGAAACACAAATTTCTGCGTAACTCAAGAACTAATCAAGTAAATAGAACCAAATTTGGCACATGGAGATTTTTCACAGCAAGAAATAGGTGACTCGAGACCCCTCAAAAGGAGGGCTCCCATACAAATGAAGCACAAATTATAACTCGAGAACTAATCAAGCATACGAAACCAAATTTTGCATGTGAAGGTTTTTTGGTGTTTTTATGGTAGTTTCAGACCACCTACCTACCTAACTCGAGAATAATTCAATTTGATTCAACCACATTTGGAATGTGGGGTTTTTGAAAGGCAGGGGTCTATACACTGATAGGAAAAATAAAGTGTCCTCCTGAATATTTCTTAATTTTCTCTCATTTATTTGGTACAAGTTAAAGTAAACACACTATAGTCTTTTTTGAAATCTTATTTTTCATAGTCTTTATTTTTTTTTACTTAAAGAATAATAATAATAAGAGAGTGCGACTCTGAAGAAAACAAAATCAATTGACAACAATGACAAAAATAAGTGCCCATTTAATTTTGGCTGAGGTGCTGTGGATCAAGCTCTTTCCAGGTGCGTTTCAACCGCCTTACCAACTCAGAGACCAAATATTACTTGAGGCCCTGGCCAGGCTCAATGTATATCTGGTCAACGTTAGTACTCAAAGTAACTACCATAGCAACGGAGCAGAGTCGATTATCGTCGTGACGTTCTGCAGCCTCGGGCTATTGAGCAATTGAGAGTGGTTCTACACCTATAGCGACCATATGGCGGTTCGATTTAGCATTACCAACAGCGCTAGGCAGCGCGCAGAGGGAGGAGCTCCCACTCTGCTCGTCCGCAGATGGACGACGTCGTACTTCGATGTAGAAGTATGTTAAGGAGGCGCTAGAGCGGAAACTGAGCGCTACCCAGATCCCTGCGGTGATGTGATTCGTAGCATTGCTGACACGAGTGTGCGACTCAACCATGCCCAGAATGGTCAAACCTAGGGATGGAAGGTCACCGGTGTACTGGTGGACGGTGACGATCGCCGACCTTCGGAGAACCTGCCACCGAGATAGAAGGAGGATGTAAAGAGCGCGGTTGGCTCCTGAAAGAACGGAGCACTCAGAAAGGCTGCACTGAAGAAAGAGATAAAGCGCCAGCAGGCGAGCCTGCTTCGAGAATCTGTGTTCGTAAGCCAACGCGAACCCATGGAGTGACGCCTATCGGGTGGTAATGGTCAAAACCGAGGACACGACAGCTTCAACCGAGCAATCACCAGAGCTATTACAGGTCATCTTTAGGAGACTCTTTCCTATCCATGACCAGAGACCATGGCCTTCCATAACGGTAGGATTGTCCAAAGACAATGGCACCAAGGACGAAAGGGATGAAGTGACCGTAACAAACGAAGAACTCATCGCGATAGGCAAATCGCTGCAGGTAAATCAAGTGCCAGGACCTGATGGTATACCGAACCTGGCCATTCAGACGGCTATTTCACTGGCGCCCGGAATGTTCAGGGTGGCGATGAAATGATGTTTGTACGAGGGCGTCTTTCCGGAAGCCTGGAAAATCCAGACACTAGAATTGCTACCGAAGACAGGGAAGCCACCATCGGCCTGTTGTATACAGCGGGTAAGGTGCTCGAGAGGGTTATTCTCAACAGATTGGCAAAATATACGGAGGATATAGGCGGTCTGTCAAAACCAGTTTGGTTTCCGTAAAGGCAAGTGCCTTTGTATCCGCCACCAAGACGACCGAAGTGGCAATCCAGCGCAAGAGGCGAGGTGTCCGCTACTGTGCAGTGCTCATCCTCGGACGTTCGAAATGCGTTCAATAGGGCCAGTTGGGTGGCTATCGCCGACTCGCTTCAACGAACTGGTGTACAATAAAGAGGTATTCCAGAAACGTGTTCAGATCATCGCAGGCGTCCCGCAAGGTTCGGCTTCAATTTCCGAACGGGATGAAGATCGTCGGGTTTGCAGACCTCACTCTAGAAATATGCGGTGAATCCATCGAAGAGGTGGAGCTAACGGTCTCGCACACCATTGGCATTGTGGGAGATGGATGAGCTCCAGAAAACTGGAGCTAGCCCACTATAAGACTGAGGTCACGGTTGTTAACAACCGAAAATCGGAGCAACAAGCGACGATTAGTGCAGGTAACTACACAATTGAGTCGAAGAAGTCTTTCAGGTACTTGGGGGTCATGATCGACGATAAGTTGTCATTTACCAGTCACGTCGATTACGCCTGCAAGAAAGCCTTTATGGCTATATCGGCATTAGGGAAATGCAGGGTGCATTATCCAGATTTTGCTCTGAAACACGACACAATATCAAAACGTAAACAATCGAGGGGTCTTTCGACGGAAACTTATCGAAAACATATCAGTTTTTGAAGTCGGCACTTTTTTTTGCTACTGTTTTTTATTCTATAACGTTTGCATTATAAAAATGTTTTTTTATTTGGATGATGATAAAAAAAACTGGTAAGAAAGATATTTGCTTTTGATAAATTTCCCATGGAAGATAATTATTTAAGCTACTTAAAAATTCTACGCCCTTGCGAGCGGCCTTTCGGCAGTTAACCGGAACATTAGCCATGGCGGGCAAAAACATGCGTGTGGGCATGTGTTTGAGTTCTTTCTTCGTTTTATTTATCAATTCCTCCTTAGTTTTCTCGACAAAATTGTTGGGGTAGATCTTACGCTTCAGGTTGGCCCAGAAATTCTCGATGGGACGCAGTTGTTGGACATTAGGTGGGTTTGCCGACTTGGGTACCACATTGATATTCAGCCGTTCGACCGCCAAAATCGGCCAGAACACCGCGTCTTCGCCCTGATAGTATTTCTTGATGAACGACGCAACTTCTGGCAGGCATTTCGTACTATAAATTTCCCCATTTACGGCCAGTCCGGAGCGAAAGAAGACATTGCCTTCTCGTTGATTGTCAGCACCTTCTTGCGGAACTTGGTATGTGAAATGAACTTCACCTCGGATCTCATTTTCGTGAGGAACGTGTAATATACGAAGTGCCCTGCCAGTCGTTGCCATCCAGGGTGAGATAGGTCTCGTCATCCATCCCCACCGCCACGTCGCGATATGCCGGAAAAATCGTAATGACCATCTTTTCCAGCCTGACGCTGCGTCATTGTCTGCAGCTCCAAAACAGCGAACGCGACTTCCGCTTCCTGACATGTATCTTCATATTCGCCAGGTACTTTTTCACTGTTTGGCGGTTGAACCGACCTCCCAGCAAAGCGCACGCCGCGATGTAGCCATTTTCCCTGGAGCTTCTTGTCGCTCAGGGTTGTCGGCCGTCTGGAACCGGGCTTTCTTTCGATGCCCTGGACGTATCCGGCGTCCAAAAAGTGCCGCACGATGTCCGTTTTCGACGCGGCGGGGTGCCGTTCTTTGAACGCGCACACTTCTGAGCGGAGTTGCTTCACTGTTTTTGCAATCACGGTTAGAGTTTGACTGATCGAGCTGTAAAATTTTGTCTGCTGACACATGGTTTACTATGATTGATGCTACATTGGTTTGTCAATGCGGGTGAAGGTAAACTTGGGTAAATCCATGAAAAATCGGCAATTTTTGTCCGTTTTTCTAAATGCAAATATTACCGATATTTTCGGTCATCAAAGTTGACTGGCAATACCGGTATAACTGGTTTCGATACTACCGGTTAGACCGTCCTAAAAGCTGGCCTTTCTAGACGAAATCTGTGCGAAATATTGAAAAAGCTGATCAATGCTACCCCATTTTCCGGTACATAATGCAGCCGTGAGGTAAAATACCGCGGTAACTTGCCCTACTCATTCCATTTTCTCTCAAAGATTCATTCGGTGTCATCTTCCCTTACACACGTCCAGACACTAACCAAGCTGAGTTCTGTTCAATTTTTTTGCGCGCAATAAATCCTTCGTTCCCTTCGAATTCACTCATCCGGGGCTGCGATAGGCCTCTGAATACAGCCTAAAATAAACCCCCTTCACTGTGCCAAACTCGACTCCGAGGGCTGCGAGGTGCAACGGGCTGCAACGCGCGCTGCTGCAATCCATGAAACAGTGTTTATTTTTTAAATTAGGGGTTGTGAATAGAAAATCAGGAGCTACGACGCCGAGAACGAAAGCAAAGCATAATGTTTTTGCCCTTCTTTTTGCCGCACCGGTGCTGGCCCTGTTTGCTGAAATGCTGTCTGATGCCACCTTATGCTGTGTAAACCGCGAGAAGTTTTGATCGGGTCTCTCATTCTCTCACACACATTCAGTCGACTCTCACGAAAGAGTTTGAACAATGCGGGAGATTCGTCCGTGCGATGTTTTTTCTTGTTTTCTTTTCTGTTCTATGCTTCTACATGAGGCGAACCGCGCCGGGCCACCCATTCTTCCTATTCCGGAGCATCGACGGCGGTGGCATCGAAGCAGTTCATGTGTTTGATGTTGATGATGATGACGGCTGATGACAACGACGACGACGACGACTACGGAAGGGCTCAGTTTACCTCTGGCCGCGAACGGGATTGGATGTGACTCGGATTGAGCGTAATTGTGCCGCCGTTGTTGCGCTAGGTTTGCGTCTTTTTGCCAATGCGTCGTTCGATATTATTATAATTTAGGATCGTATTTTTCCACGTTTATTGCATTTGCGTATTTGCTCAGGAACTGACAAAAAAATAAGTTTGCAGCCTGCGGCCAGGATTAAATAGAAACTAACGGGAGTCGTTGTGGTTTTGGTAGTGAAGAGAACCAAGCTCAGACAACTGTCAGCTTAGAGGTTGGGATATCCCGTGAATCACAGCCAGGAGTTTTCTAAATAGGGGAGTGCAAATGAACCTCTCGGAGGATTAAAAATCAACGAAGCATCAGTGCGAACCGAATGGGACTTACTACTGTGAAGTGAAATAAAACTAACAGGGAGCAGGAAATAAATCAAGATCAACGCCCTAAATTCCCGAAATAAAGCAGAAATAGAAAAAAAAGGATATGCACATCGCGAAACCAACAGAAGACGTGTGTATGAGTGCTCCCAGTGATTATTGGATTATCGGTGATTTGTTTTGATTCGAAAATTTCTGCCACACGGGAAAAAGGATATCCTCTCTCTGTGTCTCCGCCGTCGAGGTTTCGAATGATGGTAGCATTCGTCGTCCTGGAGTAAAGTGACACCGAACCGGGAATGCATCCGGGTGTTTGAATTGAAGAAAAGTGACACAAAGAAGAGAACGAAAGCCAGCGGAGCAAAGTGGTGCAAGAAGGTTCGCGTTCTGAGCGTGTGAGTTGGGGGCATGTAATTCGATAATTGCTGATCGGATTATGAGAGGGTGGTTTAGTCGTGTGCTTGCGGTGGAAGAGCCAGAGAAGGCATAAATATTGGAAGGATAAAGGAAAACCGAATAACGACCCACCGGGAAGAAGGGTAGCTGTAAGGTGATTGAAAAATATGAAATATTACGCCATCCAATAGAAGAAGAAAAAGGCGGGTGATTGTAATCAGAGAAACGAGTGAAGAGTGGAAGTGTGTTGTTTCTTTTTTTTGTGAGTGGGAGATTGAACAAGCGATTGTAACATGGAATCGGTGCATCGAATCTAGGTTTTTACAAGGTATTTATTACGTTTTAGTGTCAACGTTTTAGTGCTAAGCAGATTAGACTAATTTTTAGGGTAAGCCTTTGGGGCTTGACAGGTTCAGTTCAACTACTGGCATGATTATCCATTTCGACATGGAGTTTTCATAAGGACCAATGTCGAACACGTAAACAATGGCTTCTTTCGCAAATTTCTTGATAATGCAAATTCGCTTTAATAAACTACCACTTCTATTTTAGAAGGGAAACTCCTCTTCTGTGCAATCATCGTGGTAATTCATTATGATTAAGCTAGCATTCTCGAGAAATTAGCTGAAGAAGCCATTGTTTACGTTTGCGGCATTGATCCTTATGAATACTTAAAACGTTTGGAAATGGCACAGGATAACTGCGAGCAGACATTGGTGGAACTGGGCAATTAGTCTGGAGGAGGCCTGGATGGGGCCTGCCCGAAGATTTTTTTCGTATATAGGAATATTGAAAAGAGTGATGAAAGTAGCGTAATTGTTTAGGGCATGTCATTTTTATTGAAGAATCAGAACAGTTTGAATCCAATAATTAGATCTTGCTGTGCCTCAATGAGTCGAAATGACTGAAGAGAATCGAGCAAAATTTTGATTGGTTTGCATTGCGCGTTTTTTATATATATTCAATATTGTGTCGGTTGATACTGATTCAGTTCGAAAGAAACATCCATGGGTAATTTGAGGTTAAACTTAAGAATTGGATCGACTTTGATAGTATTCCAGGGCATCGAAATTCCATGGACATTTTTCGATTTTTTTTGAAGATATGGAAAAAGAATATAAACAACTACAGTATAGGCTAAATTAACAAATGCATCTACCGTTTCGAACTGTATTGAATTTATAAATTATCATGTACAGTCTTCAAAATGGCATCATACGGACCATGTTATAAGGTTTGGCAAATATTTAGTTTTTAAATAATATAAAATTGAAAAGTTATACAACAATGAATTGTTTGGAAAAATTATTCATTCTTATGAAATTTTGTGTTCTGTAAAAGAAAATAAATGTTTTTAAAATTTTCTAAAATGTAGGATCAGAGGTAATTTTGAAAACTGTGTTTCAAAATTTATAAACTTAAGACAGTTTAAAAATCAGGTTACTTCTAAGCTGCTTTAAAAATTTCTGCTCAATTCATCTTTTGAGTTGTGACATAGAAAATGTCAAATATGTCAATTTTGTATGTAAAGCTGTAGATGTGTTTAATATTTTCGCCATCAATAACCAAAAATAGCCAACACAAATAACGCCAAAATAGAAGCTTTTGATTGAAAATCAAATCCTTTAAAGAAACTTTAAGAATAAATTTTCAACTGTTATAAGAAATGTGAAGGGAATTTTGATAAAATTCCAAGGAAATATTGAAAAGCATTTTTAAATTATAATCTGAACTCTGTCTCTACTAAGTGAATGCAGATGGGAATACACTGGGAACACACAAGCTGTTACAAATCTTAGAAAATTAAAAAAAAAATCCGACGGGTCCTGCATTGCGGTACTACTTAATTAAAATATTTTTTTTTAATATTTGTTGAAAAGAATAGATAAATAATAGTTTTAACAGGTTAACAATATTTTCAATAAAAGTTAGCCTCATGTGAGGCAAGATTTCCCCCTATATTAATGAATAACATTTTACAAAAAAGTCGAAGAAATGATTAAATTTAAAAACTTTGATAAACATTTTTTATAACCAAATTCAGGAAATTCAAATACATAAAATATCATGAACAATGATGTTTAATTATTTTCATTGGTAGCGTGGTGAGCATAGTATGTACTGAGTTTTTTTCTTGTGTGGAGCTGCATGACAGCTTGTTTGTCAAGGCTGGACCCTTGCGCAACATTCCCTATTACTAGGACGAATACCATAGTTACAGTAGCATATGTCAACCGCGTGAGCACCATTTGAAGTTTTAGATATTTTGTCTTCGTATTTTATAAAAGATGTAGAATTTCCCATGTTATAGTACCCATCCCTGCAATATTGCACCCAACAACTTTGAATCAATTTCTAATTAAAGATGTCTAAGTAGACTATTATATAATTATTTAGAACACTTGGAACGCCGTTCAGAATACTGTCTATGTTGACAGTGCTGAAGTTTCCTCCAGAAATAACTCTTAAATTACTATATGCATTTCATCAATACTGTGTTGTGAATAGTTCAATTATTACAATTACCTTTTGGGGATGACACACAGGCCCATAATGCAGTGTATGTTGACAACTAGTGGTACTGAAGTCAACCCCAACAAATATTATGATTACAGAAATTTACCTGATGGTATGTTAACCTTACTTCTAAAACTACATTTTTGAAAATATTATCGTTAATGAATAAACTCCTATCTCCATATTTGGCTTATTTACATTCGTTAGTTTCGAAATTTCTAATCAATCTGGGGTATATATACTTTACTTAAATTTTCGTACGAGAGAAAATAATATTGTGAATTTAAAATGCGCTCTTAAACAAAATTAATTATTGTAAAACCTTCTTGAAAAATAAAATTAAAATACGTACAAGACAAGTGTTTCAAATCTTATGTTTCAACTTAACAGGGTCAGAATTTTACCGTACCTATTATTTTAGTTAGATTGAAGTTTTAATATTAATAGAATTGAAACTAAGAGGGGAATATTTTTACAAATACCTACTAAGTGAACAACAAAAACTAAATGGAATTGATAAATCAACTTTTTACAAAAATCACCGCGATATACTAGTTTTGTGCACATGCCTGTGCATTTCTAAGTGGGCCCTCTGCGTTCTAATTTCGATTTTGATCTGGTAAACTCTTGTACCCCGAACGATATCTAGGTTCATAGGCGTAGCCAGGGAGAGGGCAGGTGGGGGCAACTGCCTCCCTGACTATGCAATCAAATTTAACCTTTGTGAAATGGATGCGGAAACGCAATCATCTCCCGAAAAAAATGTCATTCCGGGAAATGGCCTCTGGGAAATTACCTCATGGAAATTATCTCAGGAAAATAGCCTCTAGAAAATGGACTTTGAGAAATAGCATCTGAAAAATACGGGAAAGCAATAATTTACCGAAAAAAAACTAGGAAAAAGATTAACTCACGAAAATGGCGTCTTTTGAATGGGCTCTAAGAAGGGACATGGCCTTTTCCACGGAATAGTTTAAAACTAAATACCGATAGGCAATATTTTGGAATTTGGATAATGTCTATAGATCGAGAATCGATTATCAACACAATTTTGAAATCCAAGATGACGGCTTCTGATTGCCATACCCCCTATTTTAATTCTGGCTATGGTTTACATAATATCTAGTTATGATTTGCGGCGGTTGAGTATATTTATCATCCTGAATCAATAGATTATTGAGTCATAAACTGAATTTAACTATTTATGGGCTGAATTATAGCCGCTTATCATTTCGTTCGTTAGTAAACACCACGCAAAAATTTAACAAAAACTAGCTTTTAACAGACGCAACAAACTCTCGAGCAATGTGGATTTAATGTTGATATATAAGAATTCTCATGGATCTAATTGTCGTTAACTATGGTTTATATCGATATACCAACTTTACATCCTAAAAAGTACAGTGGAGTAAGTGAGAAGTGTGGGGAAGCGGGTATACACACTTTACTCCTACAGAAATAGTTACTCGTTCAAACTATTTCTGAAAGGTCAGTATCGTGATCGAAAGAATTTCTTTTTCATCCCAAAATCATGTTAAATTCCAGTTACTGAAACAGAAAACTAAAAAATCAAAAGAAATTTCTGCAGCAGTATCCACCTGAAAAAAGTATAAATGTAATTGAAAGTCGTAAGGTTTCCACTCAAACTAAAGGGAGCTGTCAATCTTACTTTCGGAAAAAATGTTCCGCTTGATTATTCCGTAAGTGAACGTGACAGTTCGTTCCATGCAGATTAATTGTCAAATTCCGTAACCTCTCTATTTTTGAGTCGATACTGGCCTGAAGGCAGCAAAGTGAAAAAAACTTACACTGAGTGGCAAAAAAATTGTACAATTCCGTAGAGATTATGAACAGTGTTCTATTTCAAATTAAAAATATATTACGGAAAAATCCTGGGGGGGCCTACAGAATTCTGGAGGGCCTGGCCCCCTAGGCACTTCAGTAGTTACGCCAATGCGAGCAGACAGTGTAATTCGCAGTTCGGTTAAAGATAGAGATCGAAAGCAAGGATAGTACAAACTAGAAACACAAAAAACAACTCTAAAAATAAGTGAGCATTGAAAGTGAGCAATTCAAAAAGGCATAGTAAAGTCAATCAAAAATTTGTTTATTTATTTGTTTGTTTATTTCTGTCGTCAATCATTATTGTAGACTACATATACATTTACATTTATTCATTTAAGTGAGTATCTACGGGGTACAACTATTGCAGTCTAATTTTTTCTTATTGCCGCTATAGGCATAGTCAAATCGATTATTTCACAATATTCATTATAGATGTTCATTCTGTTCATTGGACTATTCCTAGCATAAATTGTTCCCTGAGGCATTGCATGAAATAATTTTTTAATTCCTAAAATGCGCGATGGTGCATAAGAGTTCAAACTTTCTAAAAGGTTTGCCGAATTTATACGCTGCGAGCTAACATTATTATCAAAAACAGATCATAGCAATATCTCGTCTTTTCTTCAGTGATTCAATATCTCAATAATCAATAATCATAACAACTGTTTTTAGATTTGTTATTTACTAATATGACCGATGATTTCTGCGTGACGAAATCACCCGATCCTTTATGGAAAAATGAGGTATTCCACACCGCGATTGAATACTTCATATTTATACATGACAACACCACAGTGAACATAGAGCTAGCTGTAGTACAAGTTCTACCAAGTAATATAGGAGATTTTAGAGACGACAGTACCTAAGAAGCAAAGGAAAAAATCAATCAAATCTAAAGCTCCAGCATGGTATAATAGAAAAATAATCAACCTGAAAAATAGAAAACAAAAAGCACATAAAGCTTATAAAATCGATAAAAATGATTTGAACCTTACAAAATACTTAACCATATGTGATCGGTTGAGCATAGAACTTAAAAATGCTTATGAGGATTACAACATTGAAGTAGAAAATAATATAAAGTTAGACCCAAAATCTTTTTTCAGTTTCGTTAAGACCAAACAGCAATCGAATAATTTTCCATCAAAAATGCAGTTAGACAGTAAAACAGGCAAAACTCCAAACGAAATCAGCAACTTATTTGCAGACTTCTTCATGACGTTAATGATCGGGATTGTCAGTATTTCTCGTACCTTCCTGAAACAATCAGTGAAGTAACAGTGTTAATAACATATCACTTAACGAAATTCTACTTTCAATAAATACATTGGATGCTTCTTAAGACTGCATTCGATGAAATTTGGACACACACAATAGGTCACCAAAAATTTTCCTTGAGCCCGATTCTTTTCAAACTTTCTGGAAATAGAGTACTACTAAATGGTTAAGTTTTGACACCATTGATTTATTAAACCTCTTCTCCCATCCCAAATGCCCGCACCTTTGCCTTGACCCCTTTCATCAAATTTTGGGCAATGATAGGACCAACTTGCTTACTTACTTTTAACGACACTTTCTTTAGTTCAAGTTTATTTTCTATCAGTTTTGGAGTTTTAACGAGCTTTGTCTTCATGATTTCCCAAAAATTTTCAATTGGGCGAGGTTCCGGAGTGTTTGGAGGGTTGACGTCTTTTGGTACAAAAACTACATTATTATTTTTGTACCAGTCTAAGACAGGCCGGGCATAGTGGCAAGATGCCAAAATCCGGCCAAAACAGTGTCGGGCCATCGTGAGATCTCAAGAAGGGCAGAAGTCGTTTTTGGAGGCATTCGTCCTTGTAGATTTATCCGTTGACGGTCCCAGAGGTGATGAAGGGCTGACTCATTTTGCCACATCCGCAGATCGCTTGCCAGACAAGGAATTTTTTGGCGAACAGTTTCTTCTTCCGTACACTCTCCTGAACGGGCAACTTAGAGGTGGCGACGTAGTGTTCCTGTCCTGGCATTTGTTTGGTGTCGGCTTTAATGTAGGTCTCGTCGTCCATCACAATGCAGAACGGTTTTGTGAGCTACTCCCTGTACAGTTTTCTTGCACGAGTTTTGGCCACCGAGTTCTGTTTATCGCTCCGGTTTGGTGCATTCTGGACCTTGTACACATGTAATCCAGAACGTTTCATTGGTTTCTGCACAAAACAAATGAAACTTTCGCCTTTTTTGCAACATCCCTGATAGAAATGTTGGGATAACGCTTAAATTGGTTCAATACCATCCTGGCCAGGATCTCGGATTTGATGTGCCACGTTTTTTGCCACTACCATTTTCCGCTTGGTTGTCTTACGGTCCTTGAACGTTTTGATTACATAAGGTAATGCAGTTGAATGTGCGATTCCGAGCTGTTTTCCAATCCATCGATGAGAAGCGTTTGGGTTTCGAAGTGAGTGCCCAAAATTTGTTGGCGCACTATTTCTTCATTCGAAGCCATCACTGAAATCACTCGACCGATTTTCACGAAACTCATTACACAATTGACACAACACAATGAAATACATTCAGTTAAAATTTCAATAATTTTTTACCCACACGCTCAAAAGTTACGAACAATTGCGTGTGTCCAAATTTCATCGAATACAGTCTTTAGTAGGTTTCAAATCAAAACTGTAACCAGGAGAGCCAGCACAAACAAAATACAAAGATGTAGAAGGAGATGTTCGCTCATCACCATGAGGCACCAAGGGTGAACAACAATGTTTTTGGCTAGAATGAAAGATGTGAAGAGAAAGTGTTTAAAGTTCCGTCAGAGTGCGGCAGGTAGGAAAATTAACAGATGCTTTTGAAAATTGAGCGAAAGGGCATGTATCCAATGGTACTCGAACCATGGACGTCAATCTTTGCCTAACATCCCACTGCGGGGTAGGTTGTAGCGACGGAACAAGTCCGCCACTTCAAATCTTTTTCGTCTACCAAGACCTTTTCTTTGCTTCTTCAAAGCCGAAATTTGTACAACTCTATAGACGGTTGTTAAAACGAATTGATAAAAACTTCAAAAGGCCATACAGATTTTGAAAATGTTCTAGTGAAAGATGTTACGACCACTTGAGACCCTTCATATAACCTATTGGCTGCTATGCAAGCCAGCATACGGCAAAATGGCCATAGCTGTCAAACTTTACTGTGATATCGTGGTTGGTTTTTGTTATTCAGCTTTGTTCAATTCTCTAATTCATTTAGCAGTAAATAATATCTGAGAAAAAATGTCTATATTCGATAAATTTATTGTTAATTTCCTGAAAATTGGTGGAAATCAATAAGGTTATTTAAAAAAATTCCGAAATTGTTCTCCAGGAAGAAATCACTTTTATATACTTTTTTACAAAAAGCCAATTTATCTTCGCATGTGATCTACGTGACTTCCCTCAACACCAATGGCGGTAAAATGGTTTTAAAATGCTTTTCCAACTGACTTTTATAAGACAATATGAATGAGTGCTAGAACGGCATTTCAAAACAGCATTTTACGATTTTTTCATAAAGTCTAAAAAAAACCTTTGATAGGAGTAAAAAGGAGTAATTCGAGAGAACATGGTTTTAAAATAGTTTTAAACATGTTGTGTAGGTTCTCATAAACCTGACTAAAATATGGAACCTTGTGGTACCTCTTGGTTCCATATTAAAACCAAATTGATTTCTAACATGTATAACATAAGTCCGGGGAATACTTTCAGGCGTTTATTTGACAGCATTAACAAACACACAGATGTCAAACAATGTACTTGTCACGTTCATCTGTGTTCCTACTGAACTGTAAAACTCAAATTGCGCATTAGTTTCCATTAAAAATGTCGTACAAGCTGGATTTACGAGCACAAGTCGCCAACCAATTTGAAAAATTTTGAGCGTGTTCAAAGACGAGCCAATATCAAAATCAACAATATACCGTGTTTTGAAAGATTGTCGTGATGGTAAAGAACCGGAAAATAAAAAGAAAAGTGGTCGCCCAACAAAATTGAGTGCCAGAACAACGAAAAAACTGCTGTCAAGCACTGAAAACAAGGTTGGCCAATCAACACGCAAATAAGCACAAAAATTTCAGGTTTCAAACATGACAGTCCATCGGATTTTGAGAGAACATAACGTAATCTATCGGAAACGTCAGCGTGCACCAAAATATATACAACAACAACAACTCGAAAAAAAACCAAAATACTGCAGTGCACTTCGTCGCGAGCATTTTGCAAATGGAAAGTGCATAATTTTAGATGATGAATCTTACTTCATCTTAATCATCTTATTCATAATCTCACTTCAAATATGCCAGCAAATCGAAATATGAGCCAAAGGTGTTAGTGTGGGCAGCCATGTCATCGAAGGGTATCTCGGTGCCTTTGATAACAAGCCCAAACAAGGCCAAAGCTGTCAATTCTGACGTGTATATCAGGCAATGCTTGCCGAAATTGAAGCAATTCATCAACAAATATCACGCTGACGACGAAATCATGTTTTGGCCGGATCTTGCAAGCTGTCATTACGCGAAAAAAACATTAGATTGGCTAACTGAGCTAAACATACCATTTGTACCGAAAAAGGACAATCCACCTAACGTGCCTCAGACTCGTCCAATTGAACATTTTTGGAGTGTTCTCAAACGTATGGTGTACGACAATGGCTAACAATGAGCAACAATTGGTTAATCGAATCAAGCGGAAGATGAAAGAAATAGACAAAGACACCGTCCAGAACCTGATTCAACATGTTCGCCGTACACTGTGTAAAATCGAAGATAATGGTCCATTGAGCGTACTTTAAATATATTTTTCAACAATTTATCAAAAGAATAAAATACCCTGAAGAGCATTTTAAAATCCGATTGTTTGATTTCAAGTACCATGCCTTTGAATTTTTCCCAGGACTTATGTTACATATGTTAGTGGTTTTCATGAAACTTTTATAAAACTTAATAATGCTTGGCAATGTTACTTGGGATAAGGATCCTTCCAGTAACTGTTCACGCTAACCTTGAGCAGAAGTTTTGGAACAAATTATAGTATTTCATAGATTTAGGCACTAAATTGAAGTTAATTAACAATCCAGAAATTATATAACCTTCACGTTTTGTGATATCATGAAGTCTTCACTTATGTTGTTTTGTCGTCCTTTATTTTCATTCTTCATATTATTCTTCGTCAACCACATCCTCGCTCAGTAGCTGTAAACCTGTCAGCCTACTTCTTACGGTGGTGTTTGTAGGGACCAATATGTAGCTGGTAAGGTGCAAGGAAACCGAATAGGTTTCGCAACAGTTAATGATGGCTAAATTCCACAGAAGTCTGGAAAACTGCTTCTTTAAATCTAAACAATTTTGCAATTGATCTTCAGATCAGTCGGAAAATTTATCTCCTTAATCTGGAAAAAAAACTAACAAGTACAGCCTCAAGTTGTTCGAAATGATAAAGTAAGACTACGCTACTAAATGTTAGCCATATGTATTGTACGAGGCAATATTTTTTTAATAAACCCTTTGTTTGAGATAGCGGACTGTACCACCTAGTTTTTAGCACGGCGGATCAACCACAAACAACGGGAATTTCGGAGGAATTCGTTCACAACTAAAAATAGACATTTTGATTGAACTTTTACTATTTACTTCTCTACATTTGAACTTTTACTGTTAACATTTTATTTAAACGAATCCAAAAATTTCAACCGCTCGCGACGGACGCTCATGCACTTATGAAAATAAAGCTTCGATATTCTCAGTCGATGCGTTGCCAAACTGATCGCAGTAGTCAGTCGGGAGTGAAAAAATCACTACACATAAGGGAAGATTCAATTATGATGTCACGCAGTAACATAATAATTTTTATGTCAAAGACATTGACGGTTGTCTAAGTGCCAACTATACGTTGAGACAACTTGCAGATGACGGCGTAGTGTCCGTCGCGGGATCCAATGGGATCGATCTGCAAGGACCCTTACAGGATACCTTAGACAATTTGTCTACTTGGGCTCTTGAGCTAGGTATCGAATTCTCTACGGAGAAAACTGAGTTGGTAGTTTTTTCTAATAAGCATAACCCAGCAGAACCGAAGCTTCAAATTTGGGGTAAACCGATAACTCATTCTATGTCATTTAAATATCTTGGGGTCTGGTTCGATTCAAAGCCAAGGATCAACTTTCTCTGCACAATTACCGGAACTTGGTGGGGAGCTCATCCACAAGATCTTCTAACGTTGTACCGGACAACGATTTTGTCGGTTATGGAATACGGTAGTTTTTGTTTTCAGTCAGCAGCTCGGTCGCACTTCATTAAACTGGAACGTATTCAGTATCGGTGTCTTCGTATCGCGATAGGTTGCATGCACTCGACTCACACCATGAGTCTTGAAGTGCTGGCTGGCATGTTGCCACTCTCGGATCGGTTTTCAGAATTATCTCTCCGGCTCCTCACCAGGTGTGAAGTTATGAACCCTCAGGTAATCGAACATTTTGAGAAGCTCCTTGAGTTGAATCCTCAAACCCGCTTCATGACCTTGTACCATTTGTACATAACACAGGATGTCAGCCCTTCGCCGAACATTTCCAATCGTGTTTGCTTGTCCGATTTCTACAATTCGGTTCATTTTGATTTATCCATGAAGCAGGAGCTTCGTGGAATCCCAGAGCATCATCGTCCTATGATTGTTCCGGTGATATTTGCTGCAAAGTTTGGCCAAGTTGATTCCACTAAATCGTCCTTCACTGACGGATCATTGATAGAGGAGTCAGCAGGCTTTGGAATATTTAATGAAATGTGTAGCGCAGATCGTAAACGTCAAGCTCCTTGTTCCGTATATGTCGCTGAATTAGCGGCAATACACTTTACGCTAGAAATTGTTGCCTCATTAACAGCGGATCAGTACTTCATTTTCACGGATAGTCTCAGTTCTATAGAGGCTATTCGCTCCTTGAGGCCGGTAAAGCACTCCTCGTATTTTCTCATGAAAATTCAGGAGCTTCTAAGTGCATTATCTTCGCGTTATTTTATCATCACCTTTGTATGGGTCCCATCTCATTGTTCAATTCCGGGCAATGAGAAAGCGGACTCGCTTGCAAAGGTGGGTGCTATGGAAGGCGATATTTGTGATCGACAAATCGCCTTCAACGATTTTTTTCCTATTTTTCGTCAACAGTCACTCGTCAGCTGGCAGTATAAATGGAGTAAAGGAGATTTGGGGCGATGGCAACATTCTATCATCCCAAAGGTGTCGAAGAAATCTTGGTTTAGGGGGGTGGATGTGGGTCGAGGTCTTGTGCTGAGCATCGTGGAGTCAGATCGGAGCTTTATGATTTCCTTTGGGCTCGCGGTAGACAATTCAATGTGCCAATTTGAGATATTTTGACCCTACGTGACCTGGAGTACATGAAACTCATTTATGTGTTTTTGACTAACATTAGCCTTAGATTGTAGTTAGTTTAACCTGTATGTTTACTAGAAGTTTTATTTTTATATATGTATGTGTGTGTGTGTGGTTATTTTGCTCTTTCAAAAAATGTTCAAGTCAAAAGAAAACCATAAATTGTATAGTTATAAGTGTTTAGATAATTAAGAATTAAAATTTAATGTGTTATGTAAACCATTTTTTAAATTCCCACCCTCTTTCCCATCCGTAATTTGTAATTCCTATTAACCTCGAGACGACCGCGAGTAATCGGCTCTATCCTCCTAACTTTAGTTTTAAGATAAATGATGTATTAAAATATGAAAATTTGGCTCTGTAGAGTTAATTCGATTGAGCCTGTACAAATAAATGATTAATAAATTAATAAAATTTGATAATAATCGGATAAAACCTCGAATTTTTAGAATGAATGCTCTTGTGCGGATTTGCAACGGTACACCCTTCATGATAAAAAAACGGGAATTTGAATGTTATACAGACTGACCCAAAAAATATAAATATACTTTCATTCCCAAATAAAAAATAAATACCATACTGTGATTTTTGATTATTTTGCTAGTAGTAAATAACAAGGTATTCTGTTTATCTTCATTTCAATTTGCTTGATTTTTCGTAGGGTAGGCGAGTTCTCTAACTTTTCCATTAACACTACTCATAAGTTTCTGCACACTGCATTTTCCCACCATGTTCACCACTTTTGGCCAATTTTTCAACACTATCCGCTCGTTTCATGTGTTTTCTCAGCTTTGCCTTCATCAAAGCCCATGAAGTTTCAAAAATGCGAATCTCTCGGCAGTTTGGTGGATTCATGGACCGAATTTTCTATCCCGTCTCGGGGAATCTACCATAAAGCACTGTTGTGGCTACTTCCATAATGCGGTTTGAACTGTTCCGACGCACGCAGCTTCTTCCTTGGCCAATTTTATTTATGATCGAAAGACCACAGATGCTGCACTGTTTGTGCACAATCTGTTGTTTTTTTCGAGAGAAAAATCACGCATTGTCAAACTCCCGTGCGAAAAATTGTTAAAAATGACAACATCAATTAAATTTGGGTGGAAACAACAGGACGCAGCCAAAGTTTTGTTGAATATTGAACGCGTCTAGAATTGACGGTTAATCATTAGTGTATTTATAATTATTGGACCAGTCTATACAGGGTGGCCACAGAATCGGGAAAGTCGGGAAATGCGGGAAAATGCGGGAATCCAAATTTAACGGGAAATATGCTGTGAAAAGTCGGGAATTTCAAAAGCCATCGGGAATTTTTGTCATATAGAAGGAATCACACTCACACCTTTTTTAAATGATTTAAGAAGCGTTTTTGTCGTTTATTTGGCCCAACGATCTCATTAAAGGAATAAACAAATGAACAGTGTTTTTCTGCAAATCCAGCATTGCTTAAGACGATAGCTCATTGCTATATGGATGACCCGGTTGTCAACTGGAAGACGCTCAATGAATTGATTGGGGAAATCAGGGATCTGTGAGCCAGCCCTGGGTTTGAAGTCCTCAACATCGTTAGCTGCGGCATGCACATCGTAAACATTTCCTTCAAGGATGGGCTACGACAAATAGATTTGCATGTGGATCATTTTCTGTTAGTTTTGATCAGCCTATTCAAAACGTACCGCTTAGGGTATTTTCAGCGGTAGTCTATTTTTGGAACAATTTTATACTTGATTTGCATCAACAAACTTGAATAGAACCAGCTAAAAAAGACCAACTTTGCGTTCCCCGCACTGATTTTTTTGTGTAATTAAACCCACAAACACCTATCAACCTGTCAATCATTCAACATCCAGAGATCCAGAGTTTTGTTTTTTTCAAAGACCGCAGATTTTTCGCAAACTTTTTGCCTTGGATTGGTTTAACCAAAGAATGATTACTGTCAGTAGTGCGTCGTAAGAGAATACTTGCTCTTTCGTTTAGCTGAAGTTGAGTGTGTAAATGCATGCATCTCATTCAAACGATATTAGATAATGCTGATTTGTAGTTTGGCAGCGGAAAAACATGAGTCGAAACCGAGAGAATCTTTCCGTTTCGGTCATCAGAAGCTGTTCCAGGATTACTTTAGCGACACGCTAACCCATGACGAGAAGCACTTTCTGCGTCGTTTCAACATGCCAAGGTTGATTTTTCCTAGACATTGTGCGACAACTAGAGTCAACTTATGACCTTTTTCAGCTGTTGCGATGCAGCTGGAAATGTGGACCTGAGTCCGTTACAAAGGTACGCTGCAGCCGTACGGTTGACGTACGGTTTCTCAGCTAGTTCTCTCGACGAAAACTTGAGGGTTGGTGACCTTGAGGATTTTTTGCAAATCTATCCTGAAGACTCACGGCCCGCAGTATTTGCGTCCTTCAACACCGGAAGAGGTGAAGAAACCGATGAACGGAAATGCTTCCCAAAACATCGAACAAATTATATAAATTTAGGGAACTTCCTAGAATCAGAAGCTCGGTATTCTTCTTTCAGGAAGCCAACACCCCCTCCCTCCCCCAGGTTTTTGTTATTCTCCCTGATGTTAAAGAAACATCCAAAAAAAAAAAAATCAGGGAACTGTCCAGAATATCAGGGAACTTCCTTGAAGTTCAGGGTTCTTTCTAGAAGTTCAGGCAGCTCCCCTGAAATTCAGATTGTTTCTTAGAAATTGAGAATATTTTCCATACATTCAGGGAGCTTCACATGAGTTCCAGCAAACTTCCCAAAAGTAGAGGTTCTTCTCAGAAGTTCAGACAAGCTTATCCAGAAATTCAGTAAGGCTATTTCAGAAGTTCGAAAATTTATCAGACACCTTTCAAGGTGTTCAGGTAACTTCCCAGAATTTCAGGGATCCTCCCAAAAGTTCAAGGAACTTTAAAAAAAATAGAGAACTTCCCATAAATTCAGAGAGCTGTCCAACAATTCATGGAGCTTTTCAAAAGTTTGCGGATCTTCCTAGAAGTTCAGAGAACTTCTCAGAATTTAATGAAACTTACTAGAAGTAACGTCTTAGAAGTTCAGAGAACTTGTAGGAGTTCGAGGAAGCAAGGTGCTAGAAGAGCACTACAAATGTTGCTCTATTTGAGATAGAATCTTCTATTAGCCCTTAATGTGGAAATCGGTTTTGCCACTAAACTAGTTATTAAAAAAGTGACAGAATTTGCTTAAAATTCCGACAAAGACGTTTTGGCATTCCGCAACGACTACTGTGGTTTTTGTAAAGCTACTAAACAAATCTCCATTAACATTTCCTTTAACGCGTTACGTCAACTTCATCAATCTTGTTGTTATAACTCATATGACGGACATAGCTAAAAAGTGTCTGGATCTGTGTCTGGAAACGTTCGTAGATAACGAATATCTGAGCGCTGCAGTTGCTTACAAAGTTAAAAAAGAATTTGGACAGCTGTGCTCAATGCCGTCTGACGTTGCTTGCCTGATTGCAGAGACAAGTTCATCGTTTGGACAAATTTTGGCTAGAACTGATTGGCCGTTCCAAGAAGGAGCTGCCAAATTTGACAACATTTGTTAAAAATTAGCTCATTCTGACGAACAAAAATTCGGATTTTCAAAAACTGGAAAGTGTCTGGTGGTGAACCAAACTGAAAAAAGTTTGGGAGCTCAGAGATTTGTATTCGAACTGTCAACAACGTTGAGAACACAATGTCCTTGATACAATATGAACAGAAGGCATGTTGTACCCGAAAACTTTGATCGCTTTACTATTTTTCTTCGATATATATGCTTCTAAAAACTTGAAATATCAATGACTTATATAAAGCTAAGTGTTCACGATAGCAATATGAGAAATGTTCCATGATCCATGACAATACAAGCCAATTTTTCACACAGTAGACCGTCATACAGCTTCTTAGCTTGCGGTTTAACGGTTACAGCCTGCTTTTCCTTCTTTTGCTTCTTGAAGGTTTTTAAATAGATTCTTGCCTAACACTCTCTTTCCATTCTACTCAGTGACTGAGTAGGAACGTATTACTACCTCCTTTTCTCACACGGAAATGATACTCACTTTTCATAACAAAGTGGATCAACTCAATTTTTGAGTGGATCCACTTTTAACGAAATTTGAGTAACAATTCCATGTAAGAAAAAAAGAAAGGTATACAATCCTTCTCAGTCACTGAGTATTGTCTTGTAAAAATGTCAGGAACTGTACATTTTGCCTGACGTTCCCCACATGCTGAAAGTACTAGATATGTCATGTGGTTTTGGAAATTTGGGCGAATTAGAATCTATAAAAATGCAATACACTATTGTGGAACTGTCCGGGAAACTAAATGAAGTATGTCGTCTTGTGTAAACATCAGTTATTGTCCATTTTACCCGCTTTTCCCTACATACTGGAACAATCAACAGATAAAATGCGATTTTTGGAATAGCTGCCCATTAGAATCAAATCAAATGCACTACAATATTATGAAAATATCTGGAAAATCGAATGAACTGGATGTAGACTCATGCAGACTTCGGGAAGTGGCTCGTTTTGCCCGATTTTTCCTTAATTTTGAAAAAATAATTGAATAATTGGACATTTTCATAATATTGTCGTTCATTTGATTGTATTGAAGCGCACGGCTATGACAAAAATCGCATTATATATATTGAGTCATCCAGTATGCAGAGAAAATCGGGTAAAATGGACAATAACTGATGCTTACACAAGCCGACATCCCCTGCATTAAATTCCCCAGACAATTCCACAAAAGTGCATTGCATTTTTATAGATTCTAATTCGCCCAAATTTCCAAAACCACATGGCATATCTAGTATTTTCAATATGTGGGGAAAATCGGTCAAAATGGACAGTTCCTGACCTATTCACAAGACGATATTGCCTCCGTTACATTCTTCAGATGTTTTCACAATACTAAGCACAAATGGGCTCAATATTACCAAAGCTAATATGATAAATGAAGAATTTTTGGATTTTTCCTTAAAAAATAAGGGAAAAATCGGGCAAAATGAGTCACTTCCGAGGTTTGCACAAGACGACATCCCCTTCATTCAGTTTTCCAGAGATTTTCATTATATTGCCGTGCATTTGATTTTATTGTAGCACACGACTATTTCAAAAACCGCATTTTATCTTTTGGTTCTTCCAGTATGTAGGGAAAAGCGGGTAAAATGGACAATAACTGATGTCTACACAAGTCGAAATCTCCTCCATTCAATTTCCCAGACAGTTTCACAATAGTGCATTGCATTTTTCTACATTCTAATTCGCCCAAATTTTTCAAAACCACATGGCATATCTAGAATATGTGGGGAACATCGGGCAAAATGGACAGTTCATGAGGTTTTTACAAGACGATATTGCTTTCATTGGATTCTCCAGACATTTTTACAATAGTAGATACCAAATGGGTTCAATATTATCGAAGCTATTCCAAAAATTGCATTTTATCTTTTGATTCTTCCAGTATGTAGGGAAAAGTGGGTAAAATGGACAATAACTGATGTTTACACAAGACGACATACTCTTCATTCAGTTCCCCGGACAGCTCCATAATAGTGTGCCCAAATTTCCAAAACCACATGGCATATCTAAGACTTTCAGCTATTTTTCTTCCGAAATTAGGGGAAAATCGGGCAAAATGAACCACTTTCCGAGGTCTGCCCAAGATTAAACCAACACCACTCGATTCCTCGCATTTTTTCACATAAGATAAGCTGTTTTACAGGGCACATATCCAGCGGCCTTTAATAAGTTGTGATTTTGGGTCCCATTTTTCCCACTGTGCAATGCATTAGGTCGTAAGTGACATTGGGAGACTCTCTTTGTTGACTTTCTCTTTGCGTTCCTATGGCTATGTAAAAACAGGTTCAAGTTTTTTCAACATACATTACGGTAGTATAAAGCGGGATCAATAATCCAATACGTCGAAAATATCAGCAAATCGTTAATAGACAAGCTATTAACCCAAGAGAAAGTCGACGAAGAGAATCTCTCAATGTTACTTAGGACCTAATGCATTGTTTAGCTTGAACTGCTCTTCTTATTCGAAAAAAGCCATCATGATCTTCCGGTCTATCTTTCGGTTCATTGGTCTAGGTTTTCGATTAGATTTCGATGCGCCCGCCAAGCTACAAACTTCCAGAACGTATTTCGAACCGCTCCGATACTCACACTTTCCAGTTTCACCAGTTGTCTTATTGAAATATTAGGAACGGAGGACCATTTGTGTACAATCTATTTACGATTTTTGGGAGAAATGTCGCACATTTTGATTGCTGCAAAAATAAAATTCCGGCACACAAATTTGTTTTTCAGAATGTCATCACAGACGCAGTGATGATCAGCTATTTAACGTCATCTGGATTCGTGCAGTTTTGTGAAGAAATTGTTCATATACTTTCTGGGACACCCTATAGTGCTTTCATATAAGTAGTTTGTTTGAACTGTTAAATAGAGTATGTAAAAATGAAATTAAATTACTTAGACTTAATTCCAACAGTCATCGATGCATCAACGAATTGATTAAAATTGAAAAATATCTCACCACTTATATGGAAGAATCAGATATCACAAAATTTTCCGGTACTTTCAATTAAATTCCCGTTTTTTTTTCTTCCAGGTATGGATGCAACTGTGTTTATTTATTCATCATTTCGGTAGTCAAGGTATGTTTTTTTTTTCTTAAATTTATGACAAGCTTCTCAGAAATCAAAATGTACTCATTCTTCATATCCTGCCCCGGTCGACTTGTCCAAGTTTAGCGTGCTGCAGCAATAAACATTCATCATTGATCCAACTCGCGCGCAATTTATGGGGTGAGAAGGCGAATACACTCATCGCGCTTACATCCATTATTATACCTTGAACACTCCACCGAGCTTCGAGTTGCAAGCGGAACAAAATACGGTGCGCCACGGAACATCGCCCGAGGACAAGCGTGGGAGAAAAGGTGTTGTTACCCACCCTGATAGTCGCAACTGAGCACTCCTCGCTCGGCAAGTGCAGTCAGGTGAAAGCAAAACTAAAATAATGTAAACCAAGGGGGTGCTGGAATGGCGCTGGGGTGCCGCTCTAATGATCGCTCCATTAGGGAAGCGTTTTGTTGAAGTTTAAATGTAATTTGAATAGATGCAATTGAGCAACTGTTTGCGTTACAAGATTCTGGCAAATTTGATCGAATTATTGAATCTTCCGTTCACATTGCGAATAATTACATCAAATTGATCCCCGCAGTTAGGGGGCCAATTCGAAACTCACTTCGCCATGCCGCTAACGAGTTTACCTCTAACACCAATTTCCCTAAGTTAAATTAAATCGGCAAATAATCAAATAGGCAAATATTTCCACAATCAAGCTGAGCCGAGGTTTGGATGCTGCAGCAACTTCGCGAGTACCTACAACGTACACATCTGGCGACGACGACGACGACGACGACGACGAAGGTAGACGACGTGTGCCCGTGGATGCTTCCCAGTGCTTAATGGGTATTTACCTGAGGAAAACGATTTTTTTTTCTTCCGTCTTCACTTGAAGCCACGGGCTGAGGGAAGGAAACTGGGGGGTTGTTGTAATCCGTTCGCTATAGTATTCCGCACGAGGATATGTTGAATAAAGCTCAGCAAAAAAAATGAGATTGAAATTTACGTTACGTGACAGCCGAGGGTGGAAGGAGTGGAATAACGTTGCAAACAGTTCAAGTGGAAGGTGCCATGTGTTAATATGTGTCACCTACAAACACACACATAGCCGTACTCGTTGGAGTGCCTTCATATTTGGTGCTTATTTAATTTCAATGAAATGGGAATTGGATACAGGTGGAATGGTGGCGTTGGAATCCTTGCGGGTATGAACGATCCGGAGCTGAGTCATGGATTTGGGTTTCTCATTCTGGTTGATGTCCTTGTTACCGAGAAGTAATGAGCTGTAAGTTATTTTATGAGTGTTTACAGACCGAGATGAGTACATGAGAAGTGTTGGTGTATTTGCACTTTCTACGTAAGTTGCATAAATACAGAGGATATGATGATTGTAACTAACAGGGAACACTTCAGACAATATTTATGAACATTTTCAAGTTACCTTTTCGATCAATTTATTCTCAATTGAGACGAGGTTTAGACTTTTGTGTTGTGAGAATGGACACATTTTTTTTATTTGGTGATGGGTAACTAAGCCAAATGGGTCATTAGGCCGTAGACAGACAATTAACACAGAACTGTCATGATTTTTTGCTGCAACTTGATTTTTACTTAATTGAGTTATTTCAAAGTTATTTTAACTGATTGGAAATTAGTATTCTGATGTGGTAGGCTGACTGAGTCTATCGTAATCAATTATTTTTTTAAATTTGTAACAGAGAATCAGACTGTGCTCAAATGTCGAAGGAAGAAAAAGATAAAGAAAATATAATCAAAGAAACGTGTAGCCTGATTTGAAATTAAAAAATACTTCTCAGACATAAAAGAAGAAATTTAATCTTCAATACAACATGCGAGCAAATTAAAAGTTTTCAAATTTAAACAAACTGCCTATTGAAAAAAAGATCTATAGCTCATGAAAATTGTATGGTTTCATATCCCAAAGATATCAAATTAAATTATAAGATTGCAAAGTTTAAAATAAAAAAGAACTCCTCACGACTGAAAGAAGAAATTAATTTCTATTCATTGTTGTAAGTCCTAAATATTTCAGGAAAAACTTAGTTCTAACTTCAATGGTTAGCAAGATACGAGTTTTCAAAAGAAGATAGAACAGTTTATAATTGAATGAAAAATAAAAAATTAAATCAAAATAACTATTCAAGATTTTTTTTAATTACACAGATAAAAAGAAGCATTGAATTTTATGCGTTTTCTAATGCACATAAAGGGAATGCTAGATTTGGTAGAAATTAATGGGATATTTCATGTAAATTGAGATCAGATAACGCCCGCATCAAGCCTGTTGTATAACAGATTACAAACATTATTGTATGGTGCATGGAAGATTGCAAACAATTTTGTTGTTTACGCAAATTTAACGAGAGGAAATTTTAGGCGCTTGTTTAAGTTAATTATTTTTTTCTGTGTAATTTTACTCTCCGCAAGACATGCTAGCAGATCAAAAGATTTCAAATAAGAAAGAACTGTTCCTAACTTATGTGTATGTATGCAGGAAGCCACCATTCAAGCGTGGGCCTTGCCCTGCATGTGGTTTCACTTAACAAAAAGATCATAATTTGTTACCGTTTTAAATTTAACACATCGCTGTATGAAGGGCCAAAAAGGGTTGGGCAGGCTCATAAGCAGAGACACTTACGCGAAACTTGCGGAAATTAAAGAATCTCCTTCCAGCAATATGATCCGATAAAACGAATTACAAAATATGCAATCCAGTTAAGCGTTCGACTAGATGGTTCTTTTCCGCTGCATAACCATATAGTTTCCTGTAACTATTACTCCAAACATGGCAATTTGAGTATTCATGCTTCATTGTATTAAACGTTTCTTCAGGAAGGTTTCAGTTCGGTTCACTCAAAATGACCCTAATGTAGAATAATTCAAAATATGAGTTAAGTTTACTCAGTCGTGGTTTACGCTACCACTCAAATTCGGTATGAGTGCCTCTGCAATCCTTATGAGCGCTCATGCTGAATTTCGACGCTAACGGACCATTGTGGTCACAGTTATAGCGTAAACCATGGCTGAGTAAACCTTAGCAATGTTGGTCTCTTTTCTGCTTTTAAACAATTTGAGGCTGATTTATAGTTCTTACATTTAATGGGGTCAGAATTAAGCCAGGCTCCCCTACTTTTGATGGGTACATTACTTCACAAATAAAACTATGTTTGTAAACATGGTTGCCATGAATTTATTAGGAATAAGTTTAATAACTTCAATGAAATGATTCCCGCAGATATTTTTAAGTGATGAAAAATGATGCTCATTCCATGTGTGTATGGGCAAAGGACTAGAAATTTTCAAAAAAATGTAACTTTAAGATGGCTCTATGAACTTTTCTAATTTTTTGATATGTTATGTTAAAATGTTTGAATTTACATAAAAAAAATATAAAAATAAATAGTCGTTGTGGTCCAACATTTTGAAAATCATATAAAACGAATATTTTGACCATTTTAGCAAATTTGAGTACATTAGCCAATATTTTTATAATAAAAACTAGAAATTATAAGCTTTCTATTCATAAAAAGACATTGCAAATCGATTTAGTGGATCAGAAGTTATGATTTCTTAGAAATAAAAAATTTCGAAAAATTTCGATTTTTCTAATACCCTATATCGAAAATGGTCACCCTAATAAAATAATAAAAAGTACGGGTCTAATTATTTTCGATGAAGAACATACTCAGCGATTTTGGAGCAAAATCGGACATTTTTTTCAACTCTATTCTTTTCCCGTGGAATCGCTGTTTTAATCTACCACTTTTCATAATTCGATCTAGTTACCCATTTGGCCTAATGGCCTGCTTTATACCACTATTCAATGCCTTCGTTTTCAATGCCACACAGACGAAGCTGTTCTTTAACGAATTGTTTTTATTATTTCTGACTTGGGGATCACTAAAACCTGTCCACGTTACATCTTGGAAACAAAATTTTCTCTCTCTTTTCTTTCATAATTCAACAACACCGACTGTTTATTTCACAATACTAGAGTTATATCAACATTAGAAACAGTTGATTAAGTTGTTAATCCTTCTTTCTGTAAAATTCTCGAACTTTCTGTGGTACACCCGTAATCAGGTTCCGTATACCCAAAAGTTGGAATTGTAGCAAAAAATGCAATTGCAGTTTTTGCAATAATATCTTGAGAAATCCGCATGATTCTGAAAAGACAATTTTGCCCATCATGATCCACAAAGCTTTATATGGTATAAACAAAGCCATGCAAGTGTGTGCAAGCGGTTATCGCTGTGTGCCTAGTGCCTCGACAGTCGTAGCAACCGTTGGGTTTTTGTTCAATCGTCAACAACCTCTCAATATGGGTGAGACAATGGCACAGAAAACCGCTACGCCATATGCCACTGTTGCGATTCCGCTGGTTTATTATTATTTTCACTCGTCATCACCCTCCTATCACCCTCTCGTCAAGTCACCATGCGTTTTATGAAATAAACGAAGCCATGTAAGTGTGTGCGAACGACATTTGCTTCATTTTTGTAACGTTGAGTGCCTCGATTACCGAAGCAACTGTAGGGCTTTTATTCCGGTCACCTCAACTTGTTGTGGTGACTGGATGGTTTCAATGAAGAGCCGTCATGCTGACGGTTATGGTTTGACTCTCAGTAGCGGATCGAAATCTTTTTTTTTGTGAGCCATTGAATTTACAACTACTAATCAACTGTACAACCTCACGCACACATTGAATTTTTCTAATCGAATTGATGTGTTGCTTTTTTATTTTGCGTGTACAGTATGCTCAAATACGCCCGCCGTGACGATTCTCCATCTTCTCTTGAAATCATCGGTACAATTTGCATTCTTCTTAGTTTCGAAGAGTTTCCACTTAACTAGCGCCCAGTACTTCTCTATTGGGCAAAGTTCTGGACAGTTTGGCGGATTGGCTGTTTTTGGCACGTATTTGATCGCTTGTACCTTGTACCATTCCAAGACGGTTTTTGCATACTTGCAAGAGGCCAAATCAAGCCAAAAAAGAGCTGGAGAGTCGTGGCCTCTGATAAACGGTAGCAATTTATGTTGCAGACATTTTTTCTCGTACACATTTTTATTGATAGTGCCGGCAGTTACGATTCTTTTAGATTTTCGACCACAACTACATATGTCCTGCCAAATCAAATCTTTTTTCAGGAATTTGGACACTTTCTTTGTGGCAATTTTATTTATTCCTTTATGATAGAGATTTTCAGCCCTGGGCTGGTTCATCTCCCTAACAGCAAATTGGCATTGAGGAAAGTCACCATAAACAACTACTCAAGTAGGCGTTTTTTTTGTCAACATCAGGTTTTCAGGTGTTTCGAAGACCCTCGCGATCCATACAAAAATATGTAGGGTTAAGCACATCATCGGCACATAACAACTTTGGCGCTTATGATTTGGAGCATGATGCGAAATAAATCAAAAGAGCAAAGAATCGAACAAAGCGGAACAAAAAAAACAAACAACGATACCATAGTGAAGTACAACAGATGTGGCCATTTGGCCGTTTAATTGTTCAATATGCTTTCTGGAGCAGGAAAATCATAATCTCAGTAATTCTCCCTTTTCAGAGAGTGACTAATGACGTTTTAACCGTTAGCCATATGGGACTGGGACACTAGTTAATGTTTGCGTCCGTTTGAAGAGAAATGGAGCATCACTTAACCTTCTTAGACTAGATGCTCCCAACGATCATTTATATTTAAATAATTGTTCCGTTTTTAACAAATTTTTCTTGATCGTAGCACCATCCACGAAGTATGCAAACGTAAATGCTTGAGTATGTATAGAAATTTCAAGAATTTAGAATAATTAGGTTTTTTGTTCGTTGAAATGGATAACTACAAGAGCACATGAACACATGAGAGTTTAGATAGGGAAACATAAACTGCACATATGTAGGATAGAAGATCGACTGCATTTACAATTAACATAGCATAGCATAGCATTTTCCGACCATAAACAACCCTGGGGTGGTTGTTGTAGATGCGTTGTAAGCGCCAGAAGAGCTGCCTTGGGTGTGACAGACTCTTCATCCATCGATTTCTTTGCACAACACCGAGCCTGGTCCTTATGATCAGCAAGGGATGGGAGTGAAGATTTCATTAGATGTCTACCTAAGAAGATGCTGAGAACTCATGCTACCTTCGTCTGGCAGGTGTTGGAAGTTGGATGGGATTGTGCGGGAGACTTTCCTAGGTGAGAAAGCACGTGTATATTTATATTTATATAAAGGTTGGAATGGTGGGCACAAGGGTTTTTTAATTGTATTCAGGCTTTTCTTGCATGAGAGCTCGGCTGGTGGTTGGGACATGAGCACTAACTCTTGGCCTAGCCTTTTATGGATTATAGTTATAGCACCATTACTCGTTTTCTGAAAACAGAAGAAGGACGCGCCGACACAAATTCATACACTTACATACACATACACACAAACACACTGTGTGTCGTCTTATATATCGCAACCTGGTCTATACAAGGTGTGGCATTGTTTGTGTAACATACAGGAACAATATTACTCGTGGTAAACGTAAAAATTCTACATTAATATATTTTAAGAATTGTGCTAAACATACTACAGACGTAGATTCAAACAGCCGTTACGACATCCATACGCTGATGACTGAGTATTTGACAGTGACGAAATATGCGAGGTAAAATAAAAATGAACAGGATCAATGTATTCGTCTCTTCAATACTGTGACCAGGTTATCTGGATTGCCCATGTGTTTTTTTAGAATATTATACTCGATCCTGATTCTATCTAAGAGCGTCCAGGCGTCGATTAGTCACGGAAAATTGGTAATAAATGATATTTCCTTGCTCTTTCAAATTGGCATGGCCAATCTTCTGAATGAAATCCATGGGAAAGTCTTTCATTTTAACTACAACAATTTTCTTTTGCTCAATTGATGATTCCATTTCGGTTCTTCCCAGCACTAGTCAAGTCAAATATATTTTTCTTCTACAACACAAAATTTTGCTCTTCTTTCCACAGTAGCCGGGCTGCCAGATCCGATGTACTCTTCCAACAAGTCCTTTCCTACACCAAAAGTATCAATAAAAATATTTTTTCAAAGAAACTATTCACACGCGCATAGATCCACTACTACACATCATACGCAGGCACACAAGTTGCGATTAAAAAATCCCGATCACTGATCGCAAGAAAAAACCCGCATTAATCCACCGATGGTGAGACTGAACCCTTCTTACACTTCACCAGAAATAAAAACTCAATTGTGGGCAATATTGTACTGGATACATATTTTCATCAGAAATTGCAAGAAGATTCAGAAACATTCAATATGCTATACATTCAGTTAATAAAGTGAACTATTTGTCAATCCTGAACGTATTGTTCAGCAATGTGATTAAAATATTACCATTAATAGTTTTTAAAAGAGGAGAAATTACATAAATATTAGAAAATTCACACACACACACACACACACACACCTCTGTTAAGTTCGTCGAGCTGAGTCGAACGGTATATTACACTCGGCCCTGTGGGCCTCGGATAAAAAGTCGAGTTTTCAAGCGATCTTAATACCCTTCTATTGATGTAAGAAGGGTAAAAACTTGATAGTTCAGCATCGACCACGTATACAAATGAAATGAAATTAATATATTTTCTGTCATAAAGGAAATTTCTAATTAACTTCTAGTAAATAAATGTTTAATGTTACAAAATCTCTCTAGTTTCCATTAATTGAAAACGTTGAACATCATTTCATGCTCTCCGATTTAAGTTTCATGTTACGTATTTTTATGTAAGTGTTAAATCTTGGGTGGACCTAAACCCATACTTCTAGTTCAGGCCGGCGTCTACTTGCAGGTTACGGGACCACACGGCCAGAAATTAAGCTCAATTTGAGCGGCCACTTTACTCAGTTGTATGGGAACTGCGACAGTACAGTGGCCACTAAAATTGAGTTCAATTTCAGGCCGTCCAACGATGATGTCGGCCGACTCGATCCTCTCTAGGAAATTCAATGTCTCAACCGGGCAACATAAAATAGATTTGTTTTGTTTATACTGGTCCAACGTCCTATTAGGACCGCACCTGTGTCACGCTATTTTTCCTTAAAAATTGGTTGAAGGCTATTTGTCTCCAGTTCCTCAAATGTCCCACACTTTCAAGGTCTTGCTCCACTTGGATTAACCACGTAGCTCGCTGCACTCCTCTGTGTCTTATACCGTTTGGATTCGAGGAAAACATCATTTTTGAGGGGCTGTTGTTCGATATTCTTACATCATGTTCCGCCCATTGTATCCTACCAGCTTTAGCGACTATCTGAATACATTTTTTCTTGTTCCTTTGTTATAGAGATTTTCTGCCCTGGGCTGGTTCATCTCCCGTGGTAGTCACTCGTAACTAGTCCGGGGTGAGATTCGAACTCGTGACTTTGGCGTGAGAGGTATGGATGTTAACCACTACGCCGGCGTCGTCCCCTTTCTGAATACTATGTTCGCCATAGAGCTGCGCCAGTTCGTGGTTCATCCTTCTCGTCCATATGCCGAATAAAAAAAAAGGAGTGGGGTCTCCATTGGGGTGTGGCAGTTATGCCAAACACTTAAGAAAAACAAATCGTTCCAGCTGAATGTATTGTAAAATGTTCGGGAATGTATTTGGACCGATTTAAACCACCAGTAAGGATGCTTCTGGGACCATGTACAAAGTGTGTGTACATGTTTTCACTAGGAGAATCAGGTTATTTAGAAACGCTTGAAAGCCACTTGGAACCAGTTTATATCGACGGCGAGGTTGCTGTTGGGGTCACCCTCAAATTATGATGGAGGTTTTTAATTCCGATGAAAGGAAGTATTGTTTAAACATTTGAGGGATGATTTGGGCTGACTTATACCAATATTATGGATGACGTGTTGCCACTCACGAAGTGTGATGGTGATTTTTTATTGGGAAGATAAACTTTTTCTTTATTTCTATCCGTTCTAGCAATAAATTACTTCCACTCCTAAGCCTTTCATGTAGATGGAAAGTTAGCTGCATGAGAGCTAAGGTGTGATGTAGGATACTTATTGGAAAGACAGAATGTTCTTAAAAACGCTTAACAGTTGATTTGAACTGACTCAGACCAACAGTAGAGATGCTGTTGTGAAAACTTACTAGTTGTGACGGTGGTTAAAGGGTGTATTCGATAAAAATGGCACACAGAAAATCTTCTGTAACTTTTGAATCGTATGAGTAAAAAAACCTAGAAGTTTGAGTAGATCTTATCCATAGTGTATTATTTACATCTGCCAAGTTTCATAGTTATACATTCAGTAGTTCCAGTCATGTCGTCGAAACATGAAATTATCCGTGAGAAAATTTTGTGCACTCACAATCAAAATCCAGGTGCGTCCCACCGGTGGATTGCTAAAAGGCTTGGAATTGCAAATACAACTGTGTCTCGTGTATTAAGAACCTTCAAAGAGCGTCTGAGTGTCCAAAGGAAGGAAGGGAGTGGTCGTAAAAGTGGTCCAATGGACAGTAAAATGGCCAGGAAAGTCGTACAACAATTCAAGAACCGTCCAAACATGTCAATTCGAGATGTCGCTAAAAAAGTCTAAGGTGTCAGTCGGTTTTGTGCAGAAAACCATGAATCGTGCTGGGTTACATGTTTACAAAGTGCAAAAAGCCCCAAACCGGAATGAAAAACAAAACATCACTGCGAAAACCCGTGCCCGGAAACTTTACACGAAGCTGCTCACCAAATCCGGTTGCATCGTGATGGATGACGAAACATACGTCAAGGCCGACTTCCGTCAACTTCCTGGGCAAGAATATTTCGTTGCCAAGTCGAAGTTCGATGTTTCGGAGGATATTCGAAAGAAGAAACTATCGAAATTTGCAAAGAAGTTTCTAATCTGGCAGGCGATTTGCGGATGTGGTGAAATAAGTGCTCCCTTCATCACTTCCGGAACAATAAACGGTGCGATTTACACGGAAGAGTGCCTTAAGAAGCGTCTCTTGCCATTCATTAAGAAGCACAAAGGATCAACTCTGTTTTGGCCTGATCTAGCATCCTGCCACTACGCTCGAAACGTATTGGAGTGGTACCGAGCCAACGGAGTCAATTTTGTGCCAAAAAATATGAACCCACCAAATTCACCGGAACTTCGTCCAATTGAAAAATTCTGGGCAATTATGAAAACGGAACTTCGCAAACATCCCAAAACTATAAAACAGAGCTAGAATTGAAGAAAATTTGGGTAAAAACAACAAAACACTGGGAAAATCGGTTGTACAAAATTTGATGGGTGGAGTGAAAAGGAAGGTGCGGGCATTCGGGATGGGAGACGAAATTGAATAAAACAAATGTTGTAAATCAAAACTCATTAGTAGTTCTTCATTCCCTGAAAATTTCAAGAAAATCCGATAATCAGTTTAATTTTGATGAGTATATATGTGCGTGCCATTTTTATCGAATACACCCTTTATTCGTTGAACAGTGAATATGTTTAAAAAAAAAGTTTGAGAGCCAGTCTGAATCGAACCAAATATGATGAAGGTTTTTGGCAGGAAAGAAAAGTTTGTTATTTTTTACATTCGAGGGCTGATTTGAACCGATTTTTTTTAAATAATGGATGTTTGGGGCTACTCCCAATATGTGAAATTGGAAAAATAAATAAAGCTTTCTTTTATTTACTATACTTGTTATGTTTGTATTCTCCGGACGTAGAGTAACGATTATGTTACACTGACATTTACACTGATGGAACTATCAACACTTTCTATTCATATCTTTTGTTTCTAGCAAACATTACTGTCCACTCTTTGGGACCTCGTGATGATGAGCGAACATCTCCTTCTACATTTGTTTATTTGTTTTCTTTCCTCTTTTCTTTCGTTTTCCTTAAGTTTTTTATTTTTACTTACTTAAATTGCCAAAAACCAGTTTTTCATGAAGTTTCTTAGAAAGCTGGTAAACTTAGGTTGATAATTCATTTGTTTTTAACACTAGATTGTTTTTTGCGCCCTATTGAGTACTGTTTTTTTTTTAACAAAAGAGGTTTTAATCAGAATCACAGGAACCAATTAAAAAAAATATATTTACTTTTAAGGAACGTTCATTTAGTACGTCATTTATTAAGTTAGGAAAGTGGTGGGGACGGGAGGGGAGGACTTGCTTCGAAACTGTGATGAATCCATAAAAGAGGGTTGAATTTTTGAGTTACCTCCTTAATGTATACAACCTTAAAAATTTATAAGTTTGGAAAACCAGAATATGAGAAGAAAAATTAGTAATTTCTATTTAATAATAACGCACTTTTTATAATAACGCCCCATTAACGAGAACAACACTTAAAACTTGAAAACGATACTCTCCTACTTTTTCTTTAAAAATATCCTCACGTACAAAAAGTTCTAATGAAAAAGAAAATCAAATGAAGGGGAAAAACGGAAAGAACACACTCGGATTACAAAAACGTTATGTTCCGTTGGGAAACACATCAGGTACACACAGACATATTCCTTGTAAATCAGGGCATGTGGCCAGATATGCACCAGAACCAATAATCCTTTAACATCATTAGAATTTAATAAAGGGCGAACACGAAATTATTATGACACATTCAACAGGGGCAAATAACTTTCTTTACCATTGGGTAAAAAATCAACCAAATTTTTGCACACTTTCTCATTGATGTGTATTGATGTACATGCTGTCAAACTCGAAGTCGTGTTTTTCGATTCAACGAAAATCGAGGTGAACCAACGCGAGTCGAGAGAACAAACTGTTTCCAAACACCTGGAATTTCGCTCAATGCCGTCGCACCGGCAGTTGGGAAAATGTTGAACATTCACCATTCAACCGTCTCCAGAGTGAGGAAGCGGTTCCAGGAGCGGTTGACGTTGGACCACGGCAAAGGAGCTGGAAGAAATCCGGGACCGGAGAACAAAAAGACGGAGGGAAAGGTGAAGCGGAAGATTAAAAGCAAATCCCAACGTCTCAAGCCGTGATTTGGCTAAAAAGATCGGCATGTCAGCAGAGCTACGTCCAGAATGCAAAGAAGAGAGCTGGACTACATACATACAAGGTACCGAACTTCCCAAACTTCCGGCGATGAGCGGGCAACAATCGACGGCTGAACACTCGGGCACGGAAGTCTCACGAGAAGATGCTGACAAAATATGGCTGCTGTGTGATGGACGACGAAACGTATATGCAAGCCGATTTTAAGCAAATTCCGGGGCTGGAGTTTTTCACCGGCAAGAGCAAGTTCTATGTGGACGACAAATTTAAGAAGAAGAAAAATGTCGAAGTTCGCCTCCAAATATCTCATTTGGCAGGCCATCTGCTCTTGCGGACTGAGGAGTGAGTCCTTCGTGACAAAGGGCACAGTAAATGGCGAGATCTACAAATCTGAGTGCCTTCGAGAAGCGCCTTTGCCGTTCTGCAGCAGCACGACGAAGCTCCGCTACTTTGGCCAGATTTGGCATCATGCCACTATTCTAAAAGTGTCCTGAGTGGTATGAGGCCAATTTGTCCATTTTGTTCCAAAGGACATGAATCCGCCAAACTGTCCGGAGCTGCGCCCGGTGAGCAGTACTGGGCAATGATGAAGCGGGAACTTCGAAGAGCAAGAAGACAGTCAAAGACGAGAAGGACATGTTAAGAAAATGGAAAAAAACTGAGAAACTGGTACCGGATGACACTGTAAAGACTTTGATGGAGGGCATCAAGCGAAAAATGCGTTCAATTTTACACTCAAGGCTCCATCGATTAACTTTTCTTTTGATTTTTGAAGTAAATATATGTATAAAAATACCCTAAAATTTTGGTTTGATTCTAAACATGATAAGAAAATTGGCATGACATGTTCGGTGTCGCAATAATTTCGTGTTCGCCCTTTAACCACTTAATTAATTTCCCAATCAAGTGCCTAGAACCAAATAGCTCATAAGGACTGTATCATTAATTATGAGTGCACCGTAAAGTTGCTGTATTTAAATATGTTTTATTTATTTTTCAACCCGAATTTATTTACATTGTTTATTGTTGATGGCCATTACATCAGTATTCATTTAATTTTTCGTAGATCTGGTTAGCTCTAGCACCTTCTTCTTCATTATCCTCATGAGGTTTTGCACAAACGATCCGTCGATGGTTTTGCTTACGTTTACCCAGCCTTTTTTTAATTTGATGATGTCATCTGCTCCTCTAGCCCAATATTTCTCAATGGGCCTTATCTGCGGGCAATTTAGAGAATTCATCGCCTTTTCTACAAATTGGTCATTGTTCTCTTCATACCAGTTCAAGGTGGCACGCGCATAAGGAGTGTATCGAATATAAGCTATCCATATACATTTGCGTTGTACGCATGTATTTGTGATGATTTTTTACTCTCTGAACACTGCATGCTGTGCGTTTGACGGTCAGCTTCCTTTTGTTTAATTGTTTGTGTGGTTCAAATTCTGCGTTTTTAAAATGTCGCGTATTGAAAGGAAGTGAAAATTAAGGTTCTAGACACATGGCTAAGTGAGAAGGGTATTACTATGCGAAAATTGGCGAAGCGGTTTGGAATTCATCATGCGAGTGTTAAAAACCATCATTAATAAGTTTGGGGAACACTATTCTTTGGATGAGCTACCAGGAAGAGGCAGAAAACCCGGTTCTTCCAACCCGAAACTGGAGCAGAAAGTGTGTATCTCTAATCATGAAGAACAAACCAATGTCAATACGTGATTTGGCACAAAAAGCAGGAACGAGTGTCGGAATTGATCCAGCGTATCAACAGGCGAAACCACCTGAAGACCTGCAAGAAGCAGAAAAATCTCGAAACAACGTGCAGAACAGAAGAAGCGAGCAGCAACAAGGGCCCGGAAATTGTATTCGTTTCTTTTGCAGCGTCTGGATGCATGCGTTTTGATGGACGATGAGACCTCCCAAGTAACACACAAAACATCTTTTTAGAATGATTTATAATTCTTTGTATTATAAATGCATTATAAACGTATTGCAAAACATGTCAAGTTTGGAGCGGTTTGTAACTCTCGAATTCTATATCACTCTGACAAGCGGTCGAGCTAAAAATACTTTTTCCACTGTTCCAAGTGCTTACTACTTCATTATTGTTCTTAAAAACATGTTTCCATACATTTATAATACATAAACAGGACAAGATTTTATGGGCAGTTCTATATGCTGTTGAAATTACATTACATCAACCTTGTTTTGCAAAACGTGTTCTTTTTTCTCCTTACGATGAACATTGTGGTTTCACTGCCAACGGGAAGCATATCATACATACTCAGAGTTCACTTTTCAACAAACTGAGTTGGCTTAGCAAAGAAGCTACAAACCTATCACGCCAAGGACTAGTGTTCAAATCCCACACTTGGCGATATTATATTTTTGTATGAGGAATTTTTTTTTCCATTTTATGTTTTATAAGGCTTCACTTTTTGCGCTTTTTGCGTCATATTAAAGTATGAAATGAAGTATTATAAACCTAAATTTATAACCTATTTTTGTCATTTAACAGTACTTTAAACTTGATTAGTACAACCTGTGTTGCTTGGGCTATGTAAAAGAGGACTCAAAAACCCTTCCAGGTCCACAATACTTTACTGCCGTCGTTGGGGAGAATGATAGATTTCGTTGAGAAAAATATCAATCCACCAAAATGCCTCAGCTTCGAACCCATCGAACGTTACTGGGCAATCGTGAAGAGGGTCTTCAAGAAGACTGTAAGGCAGCTGGAGAACATGCAGGAGTTCAAAAAAATTTGGGCTCAAGCGTCCAAAAAATGCGATGCAACACTTGTCCGGAGCTTGATGAAGAGCATTCGATCCAAAGTTCGAAAATTCGTGCAGGAATAACTTAAATTTCATCCGTCTTCATTATGTTCAAGTTCAACCTCGTACAATTAAAGGATCAATTTTCTGTGGCGAATAAAATATCGGTTTTCAACATAATTTGAAAGAAAGTTGGTGGATAGCTTATTTTCGATACACTCCTTAGTGCCAAATCAGGCCAAAACAATGTCGAACCTCTGTGTTTTCGGATTAGTGGCAGAATTCATTTTTGCAGGCAATTTTTCCGGTAAATTTCGCCATTCATATTTGCGGTAGTGAGAAATGGTGTCATTTTTGCTCAAATCGTCGTCGTACAGCTTCCGGGCCCGAGTATTCACGGAATCCGCTTGAATTGAGCTGCGTGTCTGACATTTTTGTATCTGGTACGTCTTTGGGGAATTTTCCTCCTTTGCGCGTTGGACTATTCCAATCGTCGTTCCACACATTTTTGCGCAATTTCTGATGGATAGCTCCTTTTTTCCTTCAGAAAACTTTTCAAATTTGTTTGTCCAAATTTGGGTTTGACGCACCTGTTTTTCTACCACGGCCGTGTAGTCCTTCAATGTGCTATGCATAACAAACCGGTTGATCGCATTTTGGACCGCACAGGCACTAACACCTTCTTCTTTTACTAATTTTCTTAGCGACAATCCCTTTTCAGTGAAGTACTTGGTCACAATCGTTTTTCGCTTTGCTTACGTAAGACCTTGCTTCCGCTTGAAGTAAAACTTTAGCTTTTAATTAGGGTTTTCGTTTGTTTACATTGCAAGCAACACATTGACGCTAAATAGCTGTCAAAATTATTCATAGTCTTTTTCATACAAGAACCTCGAAGGTGTTCTCATAATTAACGATGCAGTCCTTATATAGACAAGTGAATCTTATCATACGTTGGATTTCGTTAGAAGGGTTTATGACATGAACCACTGCTAATTAAATCCTTACTGCTGACACTTAGAATGATTGCAACAGGAATTGCACAATATTATGAAAGGTCTAAATTGAGACACATGATGCTAAGCCACCAAACACCCCTCCTTGCGGGTGATATCCCTTTGATAGATTGCAACAGCTTATAAGATCATGCAGTAAGCATCTCATCAAACTTCAATCCAGTCAGTGTATCGACAAGTTGCCTATGCTTACGAAAATAAATAATCTTTATCGATTGGCTCCCCACTTGAAACGAAAACTGTTTCCAAACTACGACCAACTTTGCAACATCACCCCCAAGCTCCCGTGTACACTTTTCCATCTGGTTCAAAATTTTACATTTCCACCCGATGGGAGCAGTTCGTCCTCCGCAAGACGAGGAAGTCGGGGGACGAGATACTCATTCCGATTGATTGGAACCGATTCACTCGAGAACGGTGCACTCTACCATCTGCAATCGCAAATCCCGGTGAAGGGTGATGGGTCGGTGGTCGTTCATTTCCACCTCGAAGGTCTGATCCAGCTGCGGTGTAAGACGCTAGCTCTAGAAAATGAGACTTTGCCAACCGAAGCAGAGGGATGATTTAATGTGTTCCATCGTTAAACCATTACTATCGCGATAGTCGAATTTAGTGGTTTAATCAAGCGAAATCCGAGTGGAACGGGGCGTATGAATTAGGAATCCACCAACGCCTCTCCGTCGCTGCTGTTTGCTGTTATCGCGGTGGGGGATTTGATTAAGTGAATTGGAACTAAAACCACTCCGATGTACTTTGGTTTTTCGATCCTGAAGCCATGAGAGTTGTTTTAACAGCTCAATCCTTTCAAAGCGCCCCACCAACTATCTACGGCGGAGGTGGCAGAATGGATCGTAAAAGTTTCCAGCGTCCCAGATGTAATTCCTCGCCGCGTATGTCGCACTTGCGGAAATGAAACGATTACGCACTGCTGCCATACCGATGATAGTACGACGATGTGAACGGAAATAAATACGCCTTGGGGGAACAAAATGGAAATGAAAATCCTGACGTCCTACATGGCCCCGAACCGTGTGGCTTCTACTGGTGGTAGCTTTTAAAGAGATTAGCACCCCAACCGATTGCTGCTTCTTCGGTAAGTCCTGCGGGAGCATTGATGGGGGGCCAGTAGCAGCGGTTGTTTTTGCAACCGTCAGTGTTGGGTCCCGAATCTAATCCCGTGACCCCGCACAGAGCATGAACAGTAGTCCCTCGGTGAGATCTTTTCGGTGACAGTATTTGGTCAATCTGGATTGAAAATGTCAGCTCATTTATCCTGCCGGCGTCGTTCGTTGATAGAGTTGCCAGATAGCAATGGAAGAGGTTTGTATTTCGGTGAAAAATGGGGATCGTATATTTGTCATGAAAAGAAGTATTTTTGAAGAAAACCTATGTTGTGAATTTTTCAACTATTACGAGGATCAATAGCAATATAGTTAGAAGGTATGAACAACAGGTTCCAGGAATTTTTCAAATTTATTTTGACTGTTTATGTGTCCTAGACAAACTTGAATTTAGCATCACCATAATTGAATTTTAGCTTTTTAGATACATCGAATACATTAGAGAACAAAATTTGGTCAAACAGTAATGTGTGTGAGTCGATCAAAATTTTTATTAATAAGACAGATTCTTTTTCGCCATGCCAAATTGTGATGCGTTGCTTCTCTTCCTTCGATGACATTCTGATAACTGGAGTGCTAATCAAAAATCAAAATAGAGGCATGATGCTACACGCACAAATTTTCCAAATGAGAGGAGTGCAACATGATTTAATACACGATAAAAGGAGATGCGTCAAGTTTAAGTCGACCAAATTTTTGATCGAAACACCCTGTATTTTGAAAGAGTATCAGAGCTTTTTGAACACCGTCTACGTAATCCATGCGGGTCGGAAATGTTCAAATTTTCCTTAAGTTTTTCTAGTTCTTGACTTATGGTCTGCTGTCTGCCATTGGGATCTTTGAAGGACCCTTGAAATTGTCGAATGATGTATCACATTCATCAATTTTTTTCAAGGCGCGATGCAGCAACTTAGTTTGCATTTGGGGAAACAAAATTTTTTCACGAACCTTTCGCTGAATTTCCTTCATCTCGAACGGAATCTTACTAACAACTACATCACTGTGTATGTAAACAATACACTCTAAGAAAAAACTGGGCAAAATTTGGTTAATCTTCTTAAAATATTGGGGTCAATTCTGACCCATGACGTAACTTCAATATATACTATCATTTTTATTTTTAAACCAATCAGACTAAAATTATCTGACTTCAAATATTTTTGACTTTTCATTTTTGCATCAACATTTTTTTTGAATCAGTAATAGCATAAATACTTTGTCCGGGTTTTGGTGTGAACGGCCCTTAAAATAAAATGTTATAATATATCTTACATTCGAAATATTTTTTTTTTCTATACAGCAAATTGTTTTTAGTTATGCGGGACCTACATTTGACAAAAATAGACTACAGCGCTATCTCTGCGGCACAATCTGGAACTAATCTAATAAAGCAAAATGACTGCATTTTGTATACTGATTGTGCCAAAGTCGTCTCCCCTCTAGAGCTTCATTTCGCAAAGATAGACTACAGCTCCATCTCTGCTGAAAGATCTGGAACTAATATGATCACGTTCAAAGACGATGAAAATCACAATGAGATACTTTGCCCAAGATGGCAGCTCTTCAGAGTTCTTACCTTTGACAGAGACAGACCGCGACGCCATCTCTTGCGGCAAGATTCGGAACCAATCCTCAAAGAAGACAGGATTGCGCGACATTCTGAGAAAAAACGACAACTCTCTAGCGCTTCATCCAAAGGTTCCACACATCGAAATCAAAACGTCCTTCCCTATGTAGCAGTTTCCCGGTGGCCAATGATACTGAACAAATGAAACCAAATTTAGCATAAGCGAAAAAATGTTTTTATGGTGGTGCTAGACCTCTCTTCATTTTGGAAAGAAAGGCTCCCATACAAATAATACACAAATTTCTGCATAAGTTGAGAGCTAATTAAGCAAAAGAAACCGAATTTGGTATGTGGAGGCTGTTGAAACCGAAAAAAATGTTCATGGTGGTCTGAGACCCCTCCTCCCTATGGATAGGGGGGCTCCCATACAAATGAAACACAAGTTTCTGCATAACTCGAGAGCTAATCAAGCAAATGGAATCAAATTTGGCATGTGGCGGTTTTAGGAGGCAGGATTTTTTATATGGTGGCTTGAGAGGTTTACATACAAATGAAGCCGAAATATCTAGACAATTTACAAATGTTACTTTTGACCGTTTGACTATTTTGTCTTTATTTCAACCAAGTATGAGCTACTAAAACACCATATGTTTGTTTCTCGGGTAAGCAGCATGTTATCATAGAAGTTTAAACCCCTTCTCAGTGAAGAATGGGGGATGTTTGATTTATTCTCCGTATTACATTGTACATAAGAAGTTACTCTGCGTACAGATAAAAAGAAACATTGAATTTTCTGCGTTATCTAATGCACATAAAGGGAATGCTAGATTTGGCCAAAAGTAATGGGATATTTCATGTAAATTTAAGCCAGATACCGCCTTAATCAAGCCTGTTGTAAAGAGTGTCCACGATGAAATTGCCACACACAAAATTTAATTGGCAAAATTCGAGTTTTCATCCGATTGCCATCAAATTTTCAGGGATTGAGAAATAACTATTAAACTTCATTTTACCATTTTACTCGCATTTTATTTACAGTCCATACGCAAATGCCCGCAACCCCGGCCATAAGATTCTGCACAACCTGTGAATCAACCGTTTTTTGCATGTAAACCCATACTTTCTTCAGTTCCTCGACTGTCTTCACTCACCTTAGGTCGTTTAAGAAGGTGCTGCTTCATAATCGCCCAGTACTTCTCGATGGGGCGGAGCTCCGGAGTGTTGGGAGGGTTGAACATTTTCGGCACGAAATTGACCTTATTGTCCGCATACCACTTCAGCACGTCCTTGGAGTAGTGGCATGAGGCCAAATCCGTCCAGAAGATTGTTGGGACGTTGTGGACCTTCAGGAGAGGAAGCAGCCGCTTCTGGAGGCACTCTTTATGTACACCTGTCCGTTCATCGTGTCCTGGGTCACGAAAGGTGCACTCCGCTTCCCGCACGTGCAGATGGCTTGCCAAACCAGGAATTTCTTCGCAAATTTGGACATCTTCTGAATGCGGACATGCTCCGGAACGCTGAACTTATCCTTGGCTGTGAAAAACAGGTTGCCGGGGATCTGTTTGAAGTCGGCCTTCACATATGTTTCGTCGTCCGTGATGCAGCATTCAACTTTCGTCAGCATGTTGAGGTACAACTTCCTGGCACGGGTTTTGGCGGACTTGTTCTGCTTTCGTCGCGATTAGGGGCCTTTTGTACCTTGAACGTTCGAAGTCCAGCCTTAGTTTTGGCCTTCTGGACAAAACTTCGGCTTAGGTGCAGCTTCTTAGCTACATCCCGAACGGAGGCGTTCGATTTCGGTTGAAGGCCCCAACTACGCGGTTGTGATTTTTGGTGTTGTACGGAATACTTTTTCCTTCACTTCTGGGCTTCCGATCGGTGGTCAACCGTTCCTCGAACTGCTTAATCACTCGCGACACCGTGGAATTCGCGATTCCCAACGTTTTAGCGATGGAACGATGCGAGAGATCCTTGTTCTCGTGATGAATGCGCAAGATTTTATCACGCACGAGCTGTTCTTTCGACTCCATTTCCGCGAGTTTTGATCACAGGACTTTAAAACTTGCAGGATGTAAATAATGCACTATGAACTAAATCCACCCAAATTTTCATTAAATTCTACCCAACGGTTAAAAAGTTAGAGCAATTTCATAGTGTGGCAATTTCATCGTGGACACCCTTTATAAAGCAACATTACTGTATGGCGCATCAAAGACTCAAACCAATTGCATTGTTTACGCATCTTTTGGCTTGGAATTTAACGAGGGGAAATTTTACGCGCTTGTTAAAATTAATTATTTTTTTCTGTGCGGTTATGCCAGAGAAAATTATTTTCAAACTGACAGGATACGGCGCAGTTTGAAGATAAATGTTTTACACAAATAGAAAAACTTTGGTAGAAATTAACGATCCAAGGGTAACATTGAAATCAAAAACCTTCGTTTTTTTTTGCAGAAATTATACACCTAATGTACGTGAATGATTTTTTCAAACAAAATTTATTCCGAAAAAAAATATTTAAGCCCGGCAGTTCTATTAAATTTTCATTAATTTGCATGCGTAGCAAGGCTCGCACTGGGTTCAACGATATGTTTTAATACTATTACCATGAAAATCTCAGCTGTCGAATTCAAATCCTTCAAGGCAAATTCAATTCATTCCCTCAACTCGAAAATTGGCAGTCCTAGAAGGGGGCTTTATAAAAAAATTCTCGGCATTTCATGCATTTCTCAGACATCAAATCTCCAATACCAACTTGGGAAATTTTTCATGGGTCAAAAAAGTTAAACTTTAACCGCTTTGGGGGTCCACTAACTGAAGTCCGATTGAGCTCAAATTATGCATTGGGACTTTTTACAAGGAGACAACACTTTTTTGTACTACTTTTTTTTTTAAATTCGAATAGTCGCTTTTGATTGGCACCCTAATGTCTAGTCATATTGAATGAGATGCCACAACTTTTTCTTTTTGTAATAATATGCTTAAGTTCAACTGAAAATACAGAAACAATGTATCAAACGACGTCAATTCTTTCTATTTCGATGCACTGTAATTCGCATGGAAACAGAGATCCGAAGCAACAAAAATAATTCCACTCTCATTAAGCAATAACTGCTAGTTATAATTGCACCCTCGGATTACACTGCATGATTGGTGCTGACCTCTCCTCACCATAACCATTCTAGTTAGTTGGTGCGTGAGGTAATAATGCTCGAAAAGGCAGTCATCTCCATCTAATTCGCCATCACCTGGCAACCCTACCAGAATACCATAGCGATTAGGATGGACGTGTTTATAGTAACCGATAGATGAATCGATGGAGAGTAGATGAGCTATGCGATGATGGCACTTCAGCTGTAACCCTCCCGGCCATTATCGTTCGATAAACACGGACCAAATGATTGAAATGTGCAATCAACCGAAAGGGAAAATTAATCATCGGCATTCGTGGTATCACTAAATAGATGAAGCATTTGACCGGTAAATGTGCCTCGTGGTTGAACCAGGAAATTACTTACCATATAGTAACCTAAGCGCGTAGAATTACATAAACCACTTAGACTTTCGTGATATCTTTTTTATCCAAATGAACAAATCCCCTAATTGCCCGACTCCATGACTGACTAGAAAAACTAAAATCCCAAAAACAAAGTGCATCACGATTCGGTTGGCATCCCGAGCACCACAAACAATAAACATGAAATTAATATGCGGTCATGGTTGAAGAAGTTCCCGCCACACTCACTTTCCCCCCAATTGCATCAACTCGGCAAGAATAGGAAGAGCCAAGCGCGAGCTTGTGTGGTCGTTGTATTTTTGTACTTTTTTTTTTCAGTGCACCAGCAAGTAGTTTTTGATTCAGATCAGCTCTTTCCTCCTACAGTTTTGGCCATAAATGGCACTGCCAGGGTATCAAATTATCACTCGTAGTAGATTCGGGGGAATGGGTGCGGGGTGCGGCGGGGGAGTTTCTCAGTTCGGTAGGGCATGAGTGTGCATAATTTTTCTGCCGTACTCGAGGAACACCGTTCGGACACAAAAGAGTTGCGGAACATTTGATTTCCGTGCAGGAGGAGTAAATATGCAAGTGCAAAACTTTGTACGGCCAACGAATGACCCACATTGCCGGGTATGGATGGAACTTTCGGGAGGTAAACCCAAACACCGCAAAGTTGACTTTTCTCGAGGTTGCATTACCGTTTTGTGGCTGTTTTTTGGGTTACTTTGTTTTCGGAACAGAGCAGTTCGGACGAATGAGGGAGGCGGTTTTGCTTGCTACAAGGCATCGTCATCAATGATTAAATCGAATTGAGAGAGGTGGTTGCAGATTTCGACCTGCTAGGAGAACGATTTGGATCCATTCTAATGCGACTGAGTAAATGAAGGTGGTGTTTGCCAATTTACAACACGGAAGCAGAGAACCCTTGAACTGCTACAAAGTTTTACCAACAGTTTTTGAGCAACAGTTCGGTTCAATTTCTGCAGCACTGCACTTATTGAAATGAATGTGTTTAGTTATGCTGTTGGATGCATCCATGGAGTTTGGGTTGTAAATTTTTACGTTTCGTTTTCAAAAGCGTGTTCTAGACTATTCCTGGTTTCAGTACGATACTTTGCATTATAATGAATTTAGCATTTATAGTAACGGGAGTGAGTATACATGGAAGTTTCAAATTCAGAATGAAAATCAAATGATTTGGAATACTAATTTAATGGCTAAGCAGAGAACATTTGCACATATCGTCGGGGAGTCACGCCAGTTCTATTGAATTTTCATTGCATTAGTTGCAAGCATACTTGTCCCCAGGGTTGCCACATTATTTTTCGTTACCATCTTTAATTTTTGCCAAAAAAATTCTCTTTATCTGTGTCTTGGCAAACATTTTTGCTCCAAACTTTGTGTTGAAAATTTAGAACGAAAACATTTCAGGTGTCTGGCTACTTATCCACTTCTTTTTTTATAATCAGAATACATTTATTTCGACTAGCCGATACAAAACGGTCATTTCAATAGGGCTTAAGAGTGTTTATCAGTTTTTCCTAAATCACACTACAGCAAAACGTATATTCTTTTCAAAGGTCATTAATAGTACAGGAATCAGCAGAAAGTTAGCAGTAAACCTTCTTTGCAAGGGAAATGTCTGCTTTCCATCTGCTCGTTGGCAACAAAGGAGTTTTTTCAATCAAATCTCCAAGTCATCCGATTTTTCTTCCTCGATGATTGCCGTCCTCAGCTCACGATTCTCATTTTAGATGGCTTGTTCTCACTGCTTCCAAAAAAGATCTGATGCAGTTTAATAATCGAGGAGAAAATCCTTCAAAGTGTGCAGCTTTTCGGGGTCACCGGTTGATGCAGTTGTCAGATCGTTCAGATCAAAGGGCCTAATGATCTGTTTGATCAACTCGGTATAGTAAGCACAGAAGATTGAGTAGAAAGCCTTCTTCCTGGTATCATAGAGAGTTCCGGATCAAAGCATTTCTCTTGCTACTACCCCGATATATATTTCCGACTTCTTATGAAGGTGTTTCTCGAAATCAGCAACTCCGAAATCCGTCAGGAGCTTTAGGTAAAGCAAGGTAAACAAATATTTGCAAGGAGAACCTTTAGCAGGAAGTTCAGCTGATTGCACATGTTCGAGAATTCTGGAGCCTTTGACTGGAAGATACAATTCGCTTTTATAATAAGGGGCAATACGTAGCTCCAAAAGTGGAGAAGTGATTGCGTCGTCAGTTCATCAGAATAACAGAGGATGCACTGTGCGGTTTGATTGTTGTCGCAGTTGGATTGGAACACAAAAAACAACACGAGCTCTAAAAACCGATCCCATTTCCTTTTGACAACTGACTCCAACGACAGCAATCTGATGGCAGATGGATGCAGAACTTTCAAAGGCTTCATTCCAAGATATTTTGTATCATCTGGAATTCCTTGGATCGTATCGGATTGCATCAACTGTGCCAGGTACAATGGCAGATTTCCACATACGTAGCTTGCACAAGGAACCAGTACATTTGATAGTAATAAAATGGGGAAGGTCATGTTTCAGCAGCTTCTGGACGGATCGATCAGAACCCATCTTTACCGATGCTTCAGCTTATCTAAAGAATACAAGCCCTTTTTGTAATCGGTTCCATCGATCTGCAAGTGTTAACGATTGCGCAATATATATATATATATATATATATATATATATATATATATATATATATATATATATATATATATATATATATATATATATATATATATATATATATATATATATATATATAATATATATATATATATACATATATATATATATATATATATATATATATATATATAGGTTTTCGCACTGCAAGATTATACTAAAGATTACAAAAAAAAACACGTTTGAAATAACTGTGCTTCGAATAGCAAAAATAACCATCGAGAACTTTATTCTCACTTCCCAAAATTCCTCTGCGTGAATGCATGAAATACTTCTGATTTAGTATTTTTGTAGAAATCCCAGTAGGAAATTCTGCCAAAGGAATGTCTTTAAAGGAACGTTGTGGCAAACACTTCTACAGCGGAATACTTGAAGAAATTATTGAAGTATTTTCTAGAGAACTATATGTAAGAATTCCTGCAGACATTTTACACTAAAAATTTATAAAATTTCATTACATAACTGTCCCATTACATAGGAACCATCGACATTATGTGTAGAACAGAAACCCTGTGTATTAAAATTAGGAATTGAATATATGAGATTATGGAAATCGTGCAAAAAAAATTGTCTTAGGTTTCTCTAACGTATCAGAGTTTTCTGCAAGAATTACTTAAGGATTTATCTTATAGGTTTTATGTAGTTCGTTCAGGTGTTCTTTAAAGATTCTAATAGAATCACAAAACATCACAAGTTCGGAGAATCCTCCAAAAAAAGTATCACTAGAATGTGTTGAAAAACTACCGACGAGATGTAAGAATAAGTTTTTGAACTAATCCTTGGAGGAATGCCTACAAACTTCTGAAGATTATCTATTGAAACGCCGGAAGGTATATCTTGAGGAAGGTCTGAGATTTTTTTAAAGAATCGTTGTGAAATTCTATAAAATTTTCTTAAAAGATTAACTCAAAAATTTTATGAACAAATCATTGTGTGTGCCACAAACTGAATTACAGACTGTCATCTATTACTATCCCGATACTGTTAACAGGGGCTGGATAGTAAAGAACAAAATGCACATAGTTTTTGGCTAAGAAAGTACCAGTACATCGGTCCCTAGCTTGCTCCAAAGCCTCTTGAACTGCCCCTAAAAGTTAAATTCACTTCGAAGAACCTTTTATCAATTCTGTCAAATTAACAAAGCGATCAATACAAAGATTCTTGTACAGAAAAGCGGAAGAATGTATTGCAATGCGTAAGGTGTCAAGTGCACTTGGAACTTAGGGGTTTTAAAACAGTAGGTCATTTTTAAATCGCTAGTTCCTGTTGATTGGCAGCCCAGTGTAAGTAAAATTGATAGAAAGTTTGATCCTAAAATGAATACATATTTTAAATTTGAGATATTTCACATGACATCGAGGAATACAAGCAATTGTTAAAAATCTTAAAAATCTTGGTTTATCTCAAAAATCTGTAATCTTTACATACAGATATCTGTTTGAAAAATAAGAAAAAAATCTGTGTCAATCTAGATAAATTTGTACATGTGGCAACCCTGCTTGTCCCTCTCCTCTGTGGGAGACAAGAGCGAACGTACCACTCTTTCTTCTCTTTTTGTTCATGCAAGAGTGCTACGCTGTAGCATTCCTCACCACACCTTTCCGCTTTATCTCAGCTTTTGAAATGAATCTAGAGAGTGTAAATAACTTGCCCCCTGAAGCCACTGGCAGTTAACTCAGCGCCTGACAATGCGCACGAAGTGACACGAGAACGGCACCTAGAGAACCTCAGATAACTCTAAATAAGTAGATAAGCTAACGCATTTGCGAAGGGTTTGTCGTTCAGGTTCCGGTTTTTACTCCATTCGGTTTTGATATGTTCATTATAACTTATGAACTTGACCTTGGGAATAAAGGCTTGCAGATTCTTATGAGGGAGCGTTAAGGAAAAACACTATCTTGCATAGAGTAAGCAATGCAATAGTTGCGGTATCTCTAAAGCGTTAGGTTCCTATATTTGTGTATGGAGGCTTCATAAGCAACTATAGGAACCTAACAGTAACCGCGATGTTTGGAGCGTTAACAATCTACAGGATAAATCTAGGATTTTTTTCAAGAGGGCGAATCTAACATTGGGGATTCTCTCCTCTCTCGCTCTCTTTCATTTATTACAGCGCCTCTATAAAACTTTTGAAGGATTCTTGAGTACAGATAAAAACACAACAGTGCTGGCTAGCAAACTCTACAAATAGTTGAATGAAAAACGTAAAGATGAATAAAATATGAATGAAAGAGAAAGTAATCAAAGAGAGTCTCTCAATTTCAGATTCGCCCTAATGACAAAAAAAACCCTAGAAATAGATTATTGTTTAAGGCAAGGGAGTGTGGGTGTATTGTGTACTAACAAATCCTTACTTTGTTTATTAGCTGGTGACGGCGGATAAAACGCTCTGCGTGCTGCTAAACTAGATCACAATAGGAAGGTTCCATTTAGAGCATCGAGGAGTAAATCACTATGTTTTGTGATAAATATCGGTTGTGTGATTACCAGTCATCGGCTGTACCGCCTATATCGACTATGTACACGTGTAAGCATCTGAATGTGCCCGTGTGCGACCCAGGTGGGCTGTAATGTCAAATCTTTCAAATAAAATCGCTATGCGGTATACCTAGTGCGTGCTTTACGAGTTAACGATTGTACGTAGATAGAACCAATATTGTCAAATATGTTGTTTCAGTTGACATGTAAACGTGTAAACAACAAATAAAAAAAAGTCTCTCACTCTCACAAATTTAATGGGAAGAGGCCAGAGTATTAAGACAATCGGTGGGTGTATTTCTAAGGCGTAAGACGGCAAAAGTCAAAGCGAGCAAAAGCTAAGGGATTTCACAGATCTATACTCGACATGATTTTAAATCAGAATAAAGGGAACAGCAGCACCATGTTTAAACAAGCAAACATTTTCTTCCGTTGAATGAGATTTAGTTATTGATACTTTCTTCAGAGGGTGTCTGGATATGATGATTTTGCAATTACACCCATTTAAAATCTTAATCTAGAGTTGATCATTTTATTTCATACTAGTTGAATACGGTGCGAGCATTGCTACGCTCACAACAACATCAATGAAAATTTAATAGAACTGGCGTTTTTATGGTTTTTTATAGGAATAATTTTTTTTTGTAATATTTTCGTTTTCTAGTGTGTTTATTTGGTTTATTGGTTCTGGAGTTATGCAGAAATTATAGGTTTATCTGTTTGAGCCTCCCTCTCCCCCCCCCCTCTTTTAGGTAGGCGAGGGGTCTCAAATCACCATAGAGACATTTCTTGCCTCCAGAAAATTTCACATGCCAGATTTGGTTCCAATTGCTTGATAAGTTCTTAAGCTTTGTAGGAACTTCTGTTTCATTTGTATGAGAGCCTCCCCTTCCTGAAGGGAAAGGGGTCAAAAACCATTTCAGAAATTAATTTTTATATGCCTATATTTTTGTAATATTGAATAATTTTTCACCGAAAACCAGATTGAATTGATTTTAATTAAAGATCAACAATGTTGAAGGCATTGAACACTGTCCGAGTGAGCCCCATCACCACCCGAAACGAATAACTATTTACTTAAGAAATAAGATCTTTGTTTCTCCGTTATTATCACGGTTTTTTCATGGCATATCCCAATTAGCGCACTACGATTATAGTTAGTTGTAGTAACTTGATTATGACTTAGCAAGTCGTATTTATGTTACATCAACCGAATGGCAACAAGTGTGCTACTAGGGATAGGTTACTAATTTAGGTAGTGTAGTCATTCATCATTCATCATCATCTAAGTCATTCACAAAGGAATTGGAGAAATGCTTAGAACTTTGGACTCATAAGTTTTGGAACATGCATAAAAAGGGGCACCGAAGATTTTCTGAAGATTTGGCTCTGCAGAGCGTTCTCTCAAGAGGTAAACCAGCGAGAACTAGGTTGGTGAACAGGAGAGCACAATTCATACATTTCATTCGAGAGCGTGTTCCCAAATTTCCAAATTATTTTAGAAAAAAAATAATAGCATTTACACAGTTTTAAGGATTAATTATCGAAGAAAACTTATTACAAATTAATGTTTCTAGTAGCAATTACGGCTTCTCTTTAAAACGTTGAGAACAAGAATTTCCAATTAAGTTTCGTCGATAAACCATTATTAAATTTGAAATCAATTTTTTCAAAAGCCGACACAACTGAGAAAAAAGTTGAAGTTCTTAGACTATTGTCAAGAAATTGGGCTTATCTTTCTTTGAAGCAGCTACTCAACATATGGTAACTGAGTCGAAAAAGTACGGTTTTGGAATCCAACCTATGAAAAATGAACATGAATCTGTCTCATTTACGTCATGGAACGTCAACTTAGGCCAAAACTATGTGTTTATACATACATTAATTGTTATGTTATATATTCTCCGTGCGAGGAGTAACGATTATGATGTAGAAGGAGATGTTCGCTCATCACCATGAGGCACCAAGAGTGAACAACAATGTTTTTGGCTAGAATGAAAGATATGAAGAGAAAGTTTTGATAGTTCCGCTAGTGTGCGGCAGGCTCGGAAATATGACAGATGTTTTTAGGAAAATTGAGCGAGAAGGGCATGTGTACAGTGGTACTCGAACCAACGACATTTTTGCCTAACATCCCACTGCGGGGTAGGTCGAAGCACGGACTAAGTCCGCCACTTCAACAGGCAAAAATGTATGTGTTTATACAAATCAGATAGATCTCATCCATGACCGCCTCCACAATGACATTTTATTGATCATTCGTAAAAATAAAAAAAAAATTCACGTTGATTCGTAATTCACTTCATGCACTCGCGATAAACTAAGCGCAAAAATTAACGTTGCTTAACTGCTCGTTAGATATGCAATCTGCATAAAAAAAAATCTGTACACCACGTGGTGAATGCTTCTGAAATTATGTGCCAGCCTTTCACCCGCGCATGCGCGTTGTCGTCGTTTGTTGCTTCTGACCAGCAAATGGTCGTTCTCTACATTGCACTAGTCTTTTTTTTTACTCCACACTCTGCCAATAATCCAAATTTCCGCAGTGAGGTGACTCTATAGTCTATATAGAACTTCGAAACTGCTAATAATTATCGATTCACTCGCGACAAAGCGGAAAAAACACTCTAACTTAATAATTTACGTCCGGTTGTCACAATACTACCACTAATACACAAAAAAGCTGATGTTATTCTTCTTCCGGGTGCGGGGGCGAAGCACAAAAAAAAACAAAACAAAAATAATGGAGAAATTCTACCGAAACTCACACATTTCGAGAGGGAATCGATTGTTTTCACTACGGCTTACACATGCTAGCGGAGATTTTATGATTTTACTGTTAGTTTTATTAAATTAAGAATTATTGTTCGATTTTTTTCGTGAAAACAGAACACGTCAGTTTCAACGCACGGCTTGCTGCAATCGTTTCACAAACGTTAACACTTCTTCTTTGTATATGAAACAGAGCGGCATACGTAAGGCTCGAGAACGGATTGTCCGATTTAAGTTTCTTTTTTATTTTGTTCTGTTCGGTTGCGCCCAAGGAACATTTATAAAAAGAGAAAGTTGAACAAATTCATGGGAAAAAAAATGAAAAAATCGAAAATGATAGATTTTAAATACATAATGGATTTCTTTCGTTTTGATGGAGTAATCAGTTATTTACATGGATCAATGATGACATTGATAGTTCACTTGACCGAATATGTACTTCGGTCTTTTTGCACTATTTTTCGACTTGAAACGCACTCGCTGAAATCAGCGGAAAAAATAACCGCTTGCCTTAAGCTTTCGTATTTGTGGCTATATGTAAAGAAGCTACAGCTGACGAAAAAAGAAGGAGATGTTTGCTCATCACCATGAGTCACCAAGAGTGAACATTAATCTTTTTGGCTAGAATGAAAGATGTGAAGAGAAAGTGTTGAAAGTTCCGTCATTGTGCGGCAGGCTGGAAATAGAACAAATGTTTTTATTTAGGAAAATTGAGCGAAAAGGCATGTATCCAGTGGTACTCGAACCATGGACGTCAATTTTTGCCTAGCATCCCACTGCGAGGTAGGTTGTAGGACGGACCAAGTCCGCCACTGCAACAGGCAAAAATTGACGCATAGAAAGACGCTCATGTACCACTGTGGCTTGTATAGTTATTCTGGCGATCAATTGTGTGTACTCTGTTTATTGATGCGCACATGGGAGAGAACTCTCTCCTTTCTTGGGTTTGTTTTGATTCTGCAACGACTGAAAAACTCTAGTTCTATTCGGTCCATGGCTCTTCTTGTACCTGTCGGTTCGTTTTCGAGAACCATTTTCACAGGGCTGTCGTCTAACATTCTTACGACATGCCCAGCCTATCGTAGTCGATGTATACGATGGGAGGTTCTCCCAGAATAAACGCGTGATTTAAATAGGTTCGTTCCACTGTGCAATGTGGTCGCGTCTCGGACACATTCATCCTACTTTTTAACCAAATGGTTTGAAGGGCGTTTTTGGGCAGTATTTACAAGAATAATTCAGATTGGATTTTAAAAAAATATTTCAAAACTTATTAGTCTTTGGGAAGAACAGAGTAATCAAGATGATTCTAAAACTGCTTTGAGGGTGAACTGTTCTCTTATGAATTATGGACCACCATAGGTGGTTTCTTCAATTACACTTCAATTCGTTCATAAGTACTTTCAACCATTCAGGTTTCTTGAAAAAAAACAGCTCCTGTCAGAACTCCGTAAAACTTTGATAAAACTATTATAACACTTCAATAAACCCGCTTTCTTGGGTATCTAGCTGGAGCTCTGTGACAGCTTGGTTGTCAAAACCAGAGCCTATCCCAACGTCACCTCTACTTCGACCAATACCTTAGAAGCACTAGCCTATGTTCGCCGCTTGAGCACTAGTTGAAGTATTTAGTATTAGACCGTAGTATTTTTCAAAGTTTCAGTATCATATTTTCCGAGATGATGATTTGTTATGCATTCCTAAAATGGAAGCTCAAATTAATACTCCATCCTAGACGTCACAAGCTTTGTTTAATGATTTCTTTTCTAATCTTTTCTTGAAATGTTAATCCGGGGCAAAGTGCCGTCTAAGTTAATAGTCC
>JASCZW010005104.1:0-181232 GCA_034211315.2 Aedes japonicus | reverse complement strand
ACATTGAAGAAAAAGGTTGAAGTTTTGCGGGATATTTCGTTTGATAGCAAAATATCCAAAACAAATTTAGTTTTGTTAATAGCTCATCGTGCTCCAAATCATATGCGCATTAAAGTTTCATGGTGAATATTGGCAGGATGAAAGCCTAAAGTAAATACGCCTCGGAGATTATGCGAGTTTACATCAACCAAAGAACAAAGTGAAACAAATAGATTTGACAATTTAATCATGAATTTTTTGAAAATTTATGGAATTCACTAAAGGTTTTCTATAAACATGCCGAAATTTGTCTCTAATCTACAGTTCATTTGCGAATGCATTTATCATTTTGGATTACGTGCTTTTTCACATTGCGATTGTGAGTACGTGAATTCAATATATGGACGTTGAAAGAAATCACAGTTTGCCAAAAGCCATCTTCATTCATCTTTCACAATGGCATTACTATATGGTCATTTGGTGAATTTTTCTCAATGCCAATTTGTCGTTTATTGCATTTACAGGTAGAGTTTAAAAGTCGTTTTTTCCACTGACCATAATAAGATTTTTCGAATAAGTCCTAAGAACGGCATTTCAAACAGCATTTGACGAGGTCATAAAGTCAAAATTAAAACCTTTGATAGAAGTAAAAGGAATTTTAAAGAAAGCCAACATTGTGAAGAACCTCTGTGAGTTCCTCACAAACCTGACTAAAACTTTAAACCCTATTGGCACCTCTTGCTACCATAATAAAATCAAATTGATATCTAGTGGCTTTCATAAAACTTTAATTGCACTAAATAAAGCTGGATGGTTTTGGCAACGTTACTTGGGTAACGAGTAGTTCCTGCTTCAGTGGTCTCGAGATCCCATCCAAATTTTCGACAAAGCCGCTCGGGCGAATTAGGCCTTTCGGTGGGCAAACCATATAGCGTTTGCATCAAAAAATTGACTTTTTTCGAATGGTGATAGAACCAAGCTAAGACAGATAATTGCTTTTGATAAACTTCCCGTTGAAGGTAATTATTTCAAAGCTTACTTGCACGGTAAAAATTCTACGCCCTTGCAGAGTTACCTTCCGGCAGTGAACTGGAGCATTCGCCATGGAGGACGAAAACGTGCGTGTAGGCATGTTTTTGAGTTCTTTCTTCGTTTTATTTATCAAATCCTCCTCAGTTTTCGCGACAAAATGGTAGGAGTAGATCTACGCTTCAGGTTGGCCCAGAAATTATCCCAGGGATGCAGCTGAGGGCCGTTGGGTGGGTTCGCTGACTTGGGTACCACATCGATATTCAGCCACTCCATCTCCTCCAACTGATCGCTTCGAGTAGTGGGCCGACGCCAGATCGGGCCAGAGCACCGCATCTTTGCCCTTATGCTATGTCTTGATGAACGACGCAACTTCCGGCAGGCATTTCGTACTATAAATTACCCTGTTCAGTGCCAGCCCGAAGCGAAAGAAGAGTTGCTTTGACATCCCCCTTCTCGCTGATTGTCAGCAACTGCAGCACCTTCTTGGGGAACTTGGTGGGTGAAATGAACTTCGGAGCTCACTTCCTTCGTGGGGGAAGTAAAATACGAAGTGCCCTGTCAGGCGTTGCCATCCAGGGTGAGATATGTCTCGTCGTCCTTCACCACCGATACGTCGTGATTCGCCGGAAAAATCGAGTTGACCATCTTATTCAGCCGCTGCTACTGCGTCATTGCCTGCAGCTCTGAAACCAGTGGACGCGGCTTCTTCTTCCTGACATGTATGTTCATGTTCGTCAGGTTCTTTTCACTGTTTGGCCGTCTCGTGTTTCACCGACCCACCGGCTGCAAGCACGGAGCGATGTAGCCGCTTTTCCCTCGGTATTCCTCTTCAGCATCCTGGAGCCTCTGTCGGTCAGGGTCGCTGTCCGTCCGGCACCAGGCTTTCTTTCGATGCTCTGATTGTTGTCTAAGAGTGCCAAGATGTTGTAGATGCCAGAACGGGCGTTTTCAGCGTTCACAAAGTGCCGCGCAAGATGGCCGTTTCCGACGCGGTGGGGCGCCGTTTCTGCACGGAAAAAATCAGTTCTCATATTCCAGAACAAAACATCACGACGTCGTGAACTAACATCAATCCTAAATATGTGACTTTACGTTCATGCACGTTAAACGTGATTCACTGAAAAAACTATGATGCCATGAACAAGTCATTCCATGACATTTGTAACACAATAAAAATGACTGGAAATCATGATCCTGGATCATAATAACGTGAACTCTTAAATCCATTTGCGTGATTTTGTTGCATGTTTTCATAAAAGTATGTTCATGAACTGTCATTTTATTGTAACGCTTGCAAAAACTCTAGTCAGTTCATTGTTGTGAGCTGTTGCAAACGAGAGTGAATGTATTTAAAATGCCAACTTAAGAAGAATTATTGCCTTGTTGCTGCGCCAATGTGTTTTCAAGTGAAAACGCTGTTGTAACCCTGATCGGGCAGGAACTCGTTAAACCATTGCCAGAAAACATTTCAACTGAAGCGGTATAACAAATAGTTGAAATATTTGATTAAAGTGACTGCAGCGTCGGTATAAATGATCAGAACAATGTTTTTATTGATGAAGGATATAAATTACCTCCTCAAGGTGCAACCACTGATGCACCAAATTATTTTGAGGGACTTCTGGCATCAAGAGGGGTTTAAAGATATGCCTTAACGATTATTCCTTTTTATGTTTTCAACTCATACGTTTTTTTCTACTCCTCACGCGAAAGTATATCTGTACGTTGTTTGTCAACCTCGTGAATTTCACGAAACAAAAATTTCGTTCCAAAATACAGTCCATGAACTACGTGCCTGTTTTGTGAACTGCATCACGATATAGGTCCGATTTCGAAACATTGATCATGAATCACAGTGAACTAAATCATGAGTATCAAGAAAACTGTTCGCGTCATCATGACACACATTGCATGCAACTCGCGTTACTTTAGCGTTATATTAGTTTTCAGCGAAACAAAAGCTCACAGTATTCTGACGTTTCGTTCATGGCGTATTTTCGTAAATGAAATTTTGACTGGTATCTGAGATTCGTGACTCAAAGTTGACGTAATTCCGGGAACGATTTCTATCCAGGTAGAGCGCACATCTCTGAGCGGAGTTGCTTGTCACTGTTTTTGCCATCACGGTTGTGAGTTTGACCGATAGCAGCCGTCAGATATGGTTCACGTATGATTGATGCTCAAGTAATATAATCTAGTATCATTTTATTAGCATGGATGAATTCACTAGATAATCAAGTCTGGAAGGCAAATTTTTCTTGACTAGATGGCGTATTCGATGTGATATAAATTCTAGAATAAAATAACTAACTAATTAGTGCGGAATCACCATGTAGCATCAACTGGATGCGAAATGAACAACGAAATCATAATTTAGAAGAAAAATTAGCTATCTCCATTTAATTTCAACTACCTTATGCTTATCTTCGACAGATACAGCGTAAATTCATAGTTACGGGTATTCCACTAAACACCTGGACCCTCTGGATTCAATGAGATCATTTTTTTGGTTCTTCAGATCTCTATCTGCATGACGTGGTACGCGGGTATCCTTTTACAACAATCCATTTGATGCCACACACTAGTGAAAGTACTACCGGGCAATCAGTAATAACAGGGAACATGTCGTTCGTATCACACCACTCACAAAATCATTGATCAAGTCATCAGAACTCGGCGGCCATCGGCCTATTTGTTTTTCTCACAGGGGCTTTACAAGGCCAGCCATTTCAACGCAGTTTTGAGTCGCTTTGACTTCACTCACGTCAGGCCACGGAGTCACTAAAATTCGAGCAAATGGGCCTGATCAGCGACAAATCAAAAACACGATCCGGAAATCAGACATGGATGTTTTGATTGTCGACTTTTCACCCCAGTTACATTTACTCAAATTTGAGTGACTCAACTAATGATGAGAGTGAGTCAAAAATGACTCAAAATTGAGCTTAAACGACTAGCCGTGTATAGCAATAAATGAATGAGGGATCCGTGAAACTGAAGCAGGGAGCGAGGTACCAAATAAACCAACGATATCAGAGTCGCTCCTGACATGCATGCTCATAATTGGTAAGACAGAAGAAGAACACCGGAAAAATGAAAGATTCGACTAGTTTCCATCTGCCACACCTATAGATTTTCGCACAACGATGAAGGCTAGCACATAGCACTACACTCAGCGAAATAAGCTTTCGATATTCATAAGATTGCATTATGATTATTTGCTAAAAGAATTTAGTATGAATTTCATAAATTTATCTCATGAAATATAATGATGTTGAATAAATAAAAATATGCAGCAACCTGGATTCGAACCTTGAACGTTGAGGTTATGGTCCCAGTGACTTGCACACTAGTATATATCAACCCTTGTAATTAAGAAAGCTTAAAGGCGTACAAGTCGTGTGATACAAAATCCATTCATAAGTCTGCCTTATGAAATTTCAAAGCATCGTTCATAATTGAACCTTATGAAATTCTTAAGATTATTTGGCTGAGTGTAGCACAAACATATTACTCCGTGTGCTGAACAAAGAAAGTAGATGTCAGATTAAATGTCTATTACCACACGATGTCAAAACAATGGGTTTAATCAGCTCTGTTGTTGGGAATCAATCGAAAATGGGTAAAATGTAAAATATACATTGAGATTAGAATGCATAGTATAGAAAACTAAACAGCAAAATCATTCTCAGGGGGTGCACACCACCCCCTGCATTCCCGGGTGCTTCGCCAATGTTCATAAGCAAATCTTTGTTCCCGTGGTCGAGTACAGTTTGCCAATCTGGAAAAATTACACCAATTGCTATCATCGAGAACTTCATGTAGTTCAGATCAACATCCTATGGATGATGCTGATGACATCCATCAGCTATCCATCCATCCTAGTTGAGCTTATTACACTCATAGCTGAAATATATCGAGCGTTACAGTGTTTTACAGTGTACCGTTCAAAACACTAAAATTGCTCTAACTTTTGATCCGATGAATAAAATTTATTGCAATTTTGCGTAGAAATAGTACCTATATTGTATTGATTTCATCCGGTGCGCAAAAGTTTTAAAAATGATCACAAAATAACAGTACGTACGCGAAAAAGTTTTGCTCAAGTACTTTAAAAATAAGAATATATTGCATCGTGCCTTCAGAAAAAAAAAAGCTGGGAGTCGCAAATTCCACGGTGTCTGGTATCATGAAACGGTTCGAAAAACGTATGACTGTTGATCGATAGAGAAGGTCCGGAAAAAAGCCATCAGGTCAACGAGAACGATCACAAACGCATGGTTGGGCCCTTAAAACGGAAACCGAATACCTCAGTTCGAGATGTGTCTAAAAAGATGTATGCGAGCAAGACTTTCGTGCAGAATACCGAAACTCGAGCTGAACTACGTAGGTATGTTTAAGGCTCGGAAGTCCCAAACCGTGACAAGAAACAGAATACGGTCGAAAAATTCGTTCCCGAAAGTTGTACGAACAGAAGTGATTGAAACCACACTGCTGCGTAATAGATGACGAGATATATGTGAAGGTGGACTTCAACCAGATTCCAGGAAACCTGTATGTGACTGCCAAGATTAAGTGTGATGTTCCCTAAACCTCCGGACACAGAACATGTCGAAGTTTGCGAAGAAGTTTTTAATTTGGCAAGCGATATGTACTTGCGGAAAGTGGAGTACACTTTTCGTTACCGCAGGCAACATGCTTGGGCAGGTGTTTTTTGAAGAGTATCTCCGAAAGCGGCTCCTCCATCTCCTGAAGACTGACGAAGGTCCGACGATCTTCTGATCGGATTCGGCATCATGAAAGATCTGAACATGAACTTGAACCCTTCAAACTTTCCGGAACTGCGTCCAAATGGAAAAATACTGGACCATTATGAATGAGCACCTTCTGAAATGACTTAAAGTGGTGAAGAATGAAGAAGAAATGAAGAAAGCATGGGTTAATATGCAAAAAAACTGTCGATGCTGAGGTCGTGCAGAACTTTATGGCTAAGGTGAGGGCCACGGTTTGCCCATTCGGATATAAAGGTGAAGTAAATTAAATGAATGATGCCAAAACTAACTTAAGTTGTTTCTTTTTAATCCTTTAAAATTTGGTGATGATCGTATAGAACTCATATTTTGAGAATGAATTTTGTGTGTGCGGATTTAAAACGAAACACCCTCTTAAATCGTCCAGAGTACGATGGATACATATCTAAGCCATTTGCTGTCCGCTGTTGCGTATACGCAACAGTGGTTTTGAAAATTCGTATGCATGTTAGTTGAATACGATCAAAACAAATTAGTTTGTTTGAAAGGTATATCCCTTTGGCTATCTTACTGACTGTGTTCACACACACCAATAGAAAAAAACTCACAAATTGCATTGTATGAGTTGGTACATGTCTCACGGACACAATTTCCAATCATAAACTAGAAGTTACTGGTTATATTTTTTGTCGTTTCACAATGGGAATATGTTCACAAAAGGCCACAAAATATGTTTGTAGCTAGTTAACCATCCATTAAGTGTGCTGAGTGTACCATTTAGTTTAAAATGTATGTTACATTCTATTTGTTGAGTATGTGCCAGTGTTGCGTATACGCAACATGTTGTCACGGTGTTCCTAAGCGTAAAAAAACATCTTAAAATGATAAATTTCATTAATGCATCCACAAGACTTATATTTTGATACGATATCGTCGAAAAAAAATGTTTTGTGGAAAACGGCGAAAAAGGGTTAAGTTGCAAATGTTTTATACGAATTTAATGCTTTCAATCACAACATAAAAAATACAAAACAAACATTCGAAATCGCTGCTTAAATGGAAACCAAACATCTCAATCATCCCCTCCCTCTCTTCCCTTTATTCACATAACGATGTCAGACGACTCCTAACGAGCGTTGTTCCGAAGGGGAAAGATCAAACGCTTTTTCATAGTCTCCTTTTTTTTCAAGCCATTATCGATGACACACAACACAAAACGAATTGAGAGCAACAGCTCCTTCCACCCACAACCGGGGAAGACAACAGCGCAATCTTCCTCCAATACATTTTTTTTTTTCATCAAACCCGAAAAAAATAATCTACATAAATTGTCTAGTCAAGTGAAATTTACATACCATTACCGACAACAATAACGCTGACGACAGTGTCAAGGCGTGAGAAATCACGACCGCATTTGTTGTCGAGGTGCGAAAACGGCATTGTTGACAAACAGCAGCAGTGGAAATTCCGGGGAAAAACTTGCCGCTACATCCGAATCCGTGTTTCGTGTGACGGCACAGCCAAACCTAATGAGGATTGATTGGGTTTTTGCCGCGGAAAGCGTGATGGCAGTGGATGGCGATGGAGTTAAGCTGAACCGACGACGATGGAGGCTCCTGCATGCATAATCAATGAGGTCCTGTCCTGTAGGTATGTGAACTTTGATTTGCCACACCCATTTCTGGCCCTCCTTTGCCGAATTTAAACATGTTTTTGTGAGCTTTCGGGTTGGTAAAGGGTGAAGGAAAGCGCTCTCAATAAGGTGATTTTATTCAGCGAGGGGCGGTTTTGGTGTTGGGTAATTAACGCTCATTATAAATCATTTGCTTTTTGTATCACTTAGCCGGTAAAGTTCAACAATAAAACAATGGCCGGTTTCGATAATGAGATTTTGACCCAGCGGTGAATTGTGTTAAAAAAAGGGCTGAATTTTTCGGGGGTTTAGAATGAATACCTTTTTGGCTTCGATTTCATCTCTACCTTTATGTTTTGTAAATGAATTAAATCTTGCTTGAGGGCTTCGTTGTGGGTGGATGATTGATGGTGGATGTAATTAGGCGTTCCCGGCAATTCGGAGAGTTGTTGAGGGCGTAAGGGTTTTTGTACGCTCTAAAAAGTATTAAATTTTGTGCGTCGGATTCTGAAGGTAATTAATATAAGCTAAAGATGGACTGACTCAACAAAAAGTTCAAATACAATTTCACAGGATTGTGTAGTTAAGCACTTCCTCAGTGCAACTCAGTCAGACAGGTTGATTGCTCGATTTACGCTTTCACCACAAGCCCGTTTGGAACGATTTCTTGGCACATTCGACCTCGGTGATATACAACCCACCCATATATTGTCCGGCGCTTGCCGCCACGTTGACGAGAATCTTCTGAAAATACTGTTCCTGCAGCGAATGCCGTCACATATTCGTCCAATTTTCACAGCTGTTTCTACATCAGCTGGTGTGAACAAGCAGATGCAGCAAATGAAGGAGCAGCTGGAGATGCTTAGAACAGAGTATCGACGTCTTTCATCTGGTTCCGGGATCGATCCTCTTTCGTCGTCGCAATCGCTCGACGTCGTTACCGATGTGTCGATTATACCGCCGACATAACATGACAAACTCTTTAAACTGATACCGTTCGTCCTTCATGCTGCAAACGGTTTAGAGATAAAGGCATTTTCAACTAATCAAACGTCACTACCGATCTTGGACTTAGAAGATGGTTTACGTGGAACTTTATAGCTTCGGATGTCAGCCATGCGATAATCGGTGCGGCTTTCTTGGCTCATTTCGAACTCCTCATTGACATGAGGAACAGAGACCTCCGGTGGCATCGAAGATGAGAAGGATGCATCCAGATAAGCTCAAAACCGTTAAGAAACAATTCGCGTTGATGACTGAACTCTGGATTTGCCGTCAATTCAGTAGTAACTGAAGAACGGACAGTGAAGATTTTTTGACAGCTACAGTCATTTGAACGAAGTGACTGTATCTGATCGGTATCTAGTACCGCACGTCTACGACATCTGGAACTCAATGCAAGGTAAGAACATTTTTACTACACTTGACTTAGAGCGAGCCGTGGTCACGCCCATTGAACTGTACGAAGTCCCCAAGATACAGTTTGGTGTGTGCAACACGAGCCAACCATTTCTGCGTTTCATGAATAAGATCCAAAATGATCTAGGGTTCAAAGTGGTCTTCATTGACGACATAGGTACGCATCGTGGCACAGTCTCCTGGTAGAGCATGAGTAACATGCAAGAATCGTTTTTGAATGGGTGTTCTTAACGTGAATTCGCTCAATACCAGGTAAAATTTCGCTGCTACTTGGAAAACAGCGAAGATATAAAACTAGTTCCATCGTGAGTTACTACCATTCTCGAAAACGAACGCCCATCACCGATCAATGAGCTACAGAGGTATTTGGCGTTGATTAATGTCTATAAACGGTTCATACCTAAGTCAGTCGACACGCAGCTGGAACTGTGGAAAACGGGCAACCGAAAAAAAATTACAATAGGAAACTTCAGTGGCATGATTCATCCCTGTTGGCCTTAGATTGCTGTAAACATTCACTCGCTGAAATCGCAGATGTGAATTTGCTCATCCCATCTAATAGCTCTCCAGATTTACCGCAACAGACTTCGCAGGAACATCAATAAATGGCGGCAAACATACTTTTGCATATAAAATCTAATAAACGATACATTAAAAAATTAAAATCGTTCCACAAAAAACTTATTTATGACCCATACAACTCTGGTCAATATCCATAATAAAATTAATATGATCCATAAAATTTATCAATGTGATCCATAATTTATACAAAATTTAGCAATAAAATGTCAAAAATGTACCGTTATATATCTAGGGTATGATCAATAAAATTGTACGGATTACCCATAAACATATAGTAAATGTTCCGTAAAAGGTTCAATATCATTCCTTAAACTTGCATAATTGATCCACAGAATGTAACATTTGTGCACTAAAATACATGCACATGATTCATAAATTATTGAAAATGTTCCATAAATAAATTGTCTATGATCCATAAAACAATGAATAATAATTTGTAAACTTAAAGAATGATCCGTAGCATATCAGCTTTGTGCAATTGAACATATGGGTGTGATCAATGAATTATGCCTGCATTTTTTGAGTTTTGGTCACTATTTTTTTCAATTTTTAGGTGCATAAAAATTGGGAAGTTAATCTAACCTAACCTTCCCGTTTGAATGATGCAAATTTTGAAATATGCTCTCCCCTATGCTTAAACGATTTCAAATCATGTCCTTAACAACATCTTGAAATTTGAGCACATTTGATAAGAAACTAACACTGATTAGAATTTTTATTACGAAATTCCGAGTACTATGGAGAAAACAAACGTTTCGTTCAAAAGTAATTCTTATAGAAAATTTTCTCAACTACAATTTTGCCAAACATTGGTTTTCAGAAAAAAAAAAAAACCTTTTGTATGAATGTTTTTAAACAGTTCATAAGATATTGATAATCTATTGGAATGATCAAACAGTTCCTCAGTTGGACACACTATATTGTACAATGTGACATAGTAGCCACGATTTGTTATGCTGTACTCCAAGTGCTAGAAATATCAATGTTGCCTGCTGTTGAGGATTGAAAAACTAAGGAAGTAGAAAGCTGTTTCAAGTTAAGGACTGATTCAAGCATTTGCCCGGTATAATGCAAACGGAGGATGTTTTTTGTTGTTAGGTCCGACGAGCGATAGCGAGTTGCACGGCAAACGTTTGCCCGGCATAATTTTATAAAACAAATCTTAAATAACAGTTTGATCAACCCTTAAATTTGCCATGAAGCGTAACTGCTCCCATATTAATCTCATTGTTCCTTTATTCATCCTACGATGAATCAAACAATTGGGGAGTTGAAGGATTGGTTTCGTTTTCTAAAAATGTTTGCTTACGTTCAATAACAACAATAAACATTACTAACTAATCCTGTCACGTGTCCATCGTTTAATTTCAAGTAGGATGAATTGCAAAGTGATGAGATTAATATAGGAACATCTTCCCTAGTTCTTTACATATACGAGTGCTCTTTACCAAATTTATTGGGAAACATTGCGATAGGAAACATCGCAGTTGCGGTCGTATTTAAAAGAACGTGAAATCGCAAAAGTAAATCAGCTCTCTGAAAAATTGAAAATCTTCTAAAAAGCGATCCTTCTTTAATAGCAATATTTGAGCCTCATAGCTAAAGAAACGGACATGTTAATAGATCTGAGTAGTAGCGCAGTCATGGATCGATTTGCCCGTAGCCAAAATTAAAAAAAAAAAATTAACCCAACATTGGAATAATTCTGGCGTAATTTATGGATCCTGCATATTATTTTAAATGCCCAAAGTTTATTTCCTATGGATAATATTTAAAGTTTGTTGTTAATTTTTCAAACATATCATGGACCATTGCCGATTTATTTATGTAATATTTTCAATAATTTATTGATCATGTGTATATATTTAAGTTCACAAACGTTACATTCTAAGGATCAATTTTACAATTTTAAGGAATGATATTGAACCTTTTATGGAACATTTGCTATATGTTTATGGGTAATCCGTACAATTTTATTGATCATACCCTAGATATATAACGGTACATTTTTGACATTTTATTGCTAAATTTTGTATAAATTATGGATCACATTGATAAAATTTATGGATCATATCCATTTTATTATGGATTTTGACCAGAGTTTAATGGGTCATGAATACGTTTTTTATGGAATGAAATTCAATTTTTAATGGATCATTTCTTCACTTTAAAGGTGCAAACTTAGGGCTGCCGTAAATGGCTGACCAATCCTAATGGGTCAAAAATTATCACTAAGGTTCGTAATACCTCCTGCTTTGTTTGCCACTTAGAGGTTAACTGATCAGGTCTTTTGATCAGTATCGAATTCAGAGACACTTCAAAGCAAGTTGCTGCCGCATCCCAGACTAGCCTTATCTTGTCAGACTTGTTAGGATTCACGACCGGAAACACTGGAAGATACCAAACGTCTTGCTTTCCAGTGGAGTAAGCTTCCTGATGTATCCTTTGTCACCCAACAAACATCGATACTGAATAACTGTTTGTTCAAACAAATTTGGAGAAGTTGTTCAGCTTTTTCTTCTAGAAAGCTGAACAACTTCTCCAAATTCGGATGAACAAGCGGTTATTCCACAGCGATGTTTGTTGGGCAAGCAAAATCCTTCGCGGAATTTCGTCACGTTCCCCAGGCTTCGCATGGTCCAGTCCGATGAGAAGGCGTGGGCTGACTTTGGTATGATTTTACCTACAAACCTTCGAAGTGTCTATATTTTTCCTGTATTTCAGGAATTAACAGTCCCTTTGCGCTGAACTGGCTGGCTTATCGCGTCACAAGGGCTCAGTAGGGATTCTTGGTCAAGAACCGAAGCTAATAGTCAGTTCCATTGTGGAAATTTCACATCAATTAGTTTTTCCAACCGATACAGAGGATAGTGTGCTCTATAGGTCACACTGAGAATTTAACTATTCACATTTGGTCCGTAGTTGCAGCGCGCTTGAATCATCCTTGCCTTAGACCCATCCCAATAACATGGAAGGACATTACATCTAAATTGTGTGGTCATACATTGTCGAAATATTCTGGTTCATAATGGATGCACAAGTTTGTCTACAACAAAACTACTGTCGGCACACATGTAATTTTCAGTTTTCAGTTAAGGGATTATAACATCCCTTCACTATATATTTATTATCTTATATGACATTGTTTATAAATTACCAAAACTATTCATCTTTATCATCATCATTAACATGTTTCATTACTGGTGTATTCGTAATACTTTCATGTTCAATTATCTCTTTGATTCTTTGTTCTCCTCTTATTAATTAGAAGTATCTAGTGCCTTGAATACAAGAAGCTGCAACGGAATCTGTGGTAGGCTTTTGCACTTATTACTGACAGTATTTTTCATTTTTGGTTTGCCAAAAGGACATTTTACTAAATGTGAGCTGATCTGATTCATGCGGCGCTGTGTGTTCAATAGATTTAACACACTTTTTCAGGATGCTTATAATCAAGATTTTGATGAATTGAAAAAAAAAACAAAAACATGCTTAAGCGCGGAACCAAAAAATTTTACACTTTAACACTTCACAAAATTTATGCATTTCAGGATAAACCTAAAATAGATCATACATAATAAAGGGTGTACCGATCAAAATTAGGTTAACCAGTAATGTGTGTACGTCGATCACAGTTTTAATTAGTAAGTCAAATTCATTTTCTTTTTTCAAGTTCAGTTGATTCAGAAATATTCAGCTACGCTAAGCTTCCTTTTTACCGAATGCGAATTGCCGGGTCTTTCGTTAAACACCTGCCATATGATTTTGTACAGTTTCCTTGTCCACTATATTCGCCGCAGATCACCAGTTTGCCTTGAACTATTTCTCGCTCACAACAGCTTTTTGAGTCTTCTTAAGGTTCCGCTTGACGATGGCCCAATATTGTTCGATTGGCCGGATCTCTGGTGTTTTGGAAGGGTTCTTGTCCTTGGACACCACTTGAACGTTGTTGGCAGTATACCACTCCATGGCCTTTCTTTCCGTAATGGTAAGATGCCAAATCCGGCCAAAATCGAACAGAACAATTGTGTTTCTTCAGGAAAGGCAGTAGACTCTTTTGTAGGCACTCGATCAAAAAAATTTCCTGGTTTACGGTTCCAGTCGCAATGAAAAAGTTGCTCTTCAAGCCACAGGTACAGATGGCCTGCCACACCAAATATTTCTTCGTGAACTTGAACAGTTTAAAGTGCTTGAAAATATCTGCCACCTTTCTCCGTCCATTTCTGGATTAAATTTCCTGTCGAGGAAGCTGTTTAAAGTCTGCCTTGATGTATCGTCCTGTACCATGCAATCAAACTTCGTCAGCATCGTCGTGTACAACTTTCGCGAGCGTGCTTTGGCCGACGTGTTTTGTTTATCGTCGTGATTTGGAGTCACCACTTTCTTGTAATTCGATAGTTCAACTCGGTTTTTAGCTCTATCCACGGTTGAAGGCACCACTCCTAGCTTCTTTGCATCATCTCGGACGGAGAGGTTGGGGTTCCCTCGAAACAGCGGGCAACTCTTTATGTCATCGCTGTGGCCTGCAGGCTTTCGGTTTCCCCCCGATCCAGCTTTCCTGGCTGCCGACAAAGGTTCACCGAACACTTTTAATACGTTGGTAACTGATGATTTAGTCACATTCAACAATTTGATAAACTTGGCGTGAGAGTAGTTTTGATTTTCAGCATGTACGTGCAAAATTTTGATGCGTTGCTTTTCTTCCTTCGCTAGTGCTAATCTCAAAATCAAAATATGATGCTACACGCACATATCTTCAAACAGAGGAGTGCACATTTTTTAAATGCACGATGAAAGGAAATGCATCAAGTTTAGGTCGACCAAATTTTGATCGAAACATCCTCTAGAACTGCATTTCTATTAAGCTCATTGGTGTGCTATCGCAACACTCACACAATGAGATGATGGTTTACTTCATTGGGAAAATAAATAGATTTTTAAGAACTGGACCGATTTAATCGAACTGCAAAGATGCGTTATGTTGATTACTTCAGTGTACTTGACACTGAAGAAGCCTGGAACTCACAGATTAAACCAGTCAAAAACTAGAAATCAGAAGAAAAATTAGAATTTTCCATTTAATTCCAATCTACCTTGCTTATCTTGACAGTACGCGTAGTTCGTTACAGAATGCAGACTTTTAGTGTCTCGTACTAGTCGAGTTATTAGTACGAAACTGAAGAAGTCTGTACATTGTAGACGAAATACGCGTATCTGACGAGATAAGCAAAGGTAGTTGGAATTAAGGAGTGTATCGAAAAGTAGTTATAAACTTCCAAATAATAAAATAGGCATGAAAACATGGTTAAAATTAACATACTATTTCAGTTTATTATAGCTTAACATGTTTACAAAAGATCCAAACGGAAAAACTAGTCATCATGTTCATTTCTGTAGAATGCCCGTACCTTTGATTTGACACCTGCCATCAAATTCTGCACAGTGACCTTTGTGCACTTCCTGGATGCCGCTGCCCAATTTTTCTTAAAATCGGTCATGTTTTGGGACACTGTACCATCCTTCTTAAATATACGCTTGACTATTGCCCAATAGCGTTCGATCGGTCGCAACTGGGGACAGTTTGGTGGGTTGATGTCTTTTTCTACGAACTTGATGTTATTCTCCGTCAGCCACTGTAGAGTGGATTTGGCGTAATGTTCCGATGCCAAATCTGGCCAGAAGAGAAGAGGGGACTGGTGCTTCTATACAATCTAGCAACCCGTTCTTCAAACATTCCTTTTGATAAATCTCAGCATTTATAGTTCCTTTTGTATAGAAAATTGAAGAACGCAAGCCACATGTGCAAATAGCTTGCCAAATGAGCACCTTTCTGACCGAATTTCTCCATCGCAACAGTCGTATCTGCGGTTGGCACACGTTCCCCAACAGATTTAGTATAAAACTGCGGCCCCGGTAGCGTTCTTTGAATCTTCTTTAACGTATGTTTCGTCATCCATCAAAATGCACTGGTCGACATTGTCCAAAATGCAGCTGTACAGCTTTCGAGCCCTGGTTTTGGCACGAGACTTTTGTTCCGGAGTTTGTTTGGGCACTTTCTGCTTTTTGTACGTCTTCAAGTCATTCCTGCGCTTGATTCGTTGAATCATTCCGATGCTGGTCCTGAACTTCTTGGCTAGATCGCGAGTAGAGGCAGATTTGTTCCGTTGAATATAATCCACAACTTTTTGGTCCAAATCGGGTTGCTGGAGCCGGGTTTCCGGCCACTTCTTGGTAAATCCTTGAGGGAGCACTCCTTACCAAACTTTTCGATGATGCGTTTTACACTTGCCGGGTGAACATTTACTCTTTTCGCAATCTGGTTGTGGCAAGTAACACCTTTTCGGTGCACCAAGTGTGCAGAATTTTCTTTTTAGTCTCAAATTCAATTCGCGACATTTTGAATACAACTTTATCAACGGAAATGAATGAACCGAATAATCATTTTTGACATGTAAACAAAGCAAATGGCGCTTACACGCTAAAATATATACAGTAGTTTATGGTAATAACGCATCGAATGTTTATAACTACTTTTCGATACACTCCTTAAATGGAAAATACTAATTTTTCTTCTAATTTCTAGTTACAGGTATTCCACTAAACAGCTCAAATCCTCTTGGACTCATAAATGTGCAAACTTTTTCTAGTTGCATTTAGAAGAATTTGCTCGCATTTCTACGGATAGTTATAAAATCGTATCATTCGTGGATTGAACATTGTGTGATGACGAACGGAATAGTGTTGTGTTTTTTTTGTGCTCATAATTTTTAATTAATTTACGTGTGAAAAGTGTTACGATACGCAAAATAAATTTTCTAACACGCATCTAGAGTGTTTTTTGAGAACAGGCTAAGTAAAAGAACAGTTGCGATTGCAGCTTGTTCTAATTAAATTTCAATTTTATTGGTCGTTCAACCGGCGCCCCCGGGAGACCATTTGTGCTATTTTTTTTGCCTTGTCTTTTTCTTTGGTAAGGTCGTTGGTTATCGGTAGCGTCGACGTACGTATAATGTGTTTTGAGCCTACTGCTTGACAATGGCCTGTTGTTCATGCAATGAGGGAATGGTTGCGGCTGATCTGCCGTTAACTTGTGTAGGGAAGTGTGCGCGTGTATTCCATTACAAGTGTACACCACTTACGAAGGGAACGGCAAAGCTTGTGACCGATAATGCAAACCTTTGCTTTAAATGTGTAGATTGTCTATCAGACCAGTGTCGTGGTGGGCAAGAAGATGCGATCTCGGATGCTAAGCGGATGGAGGAAGGTATGAAAAAACTTTCGGACTCGATCACTTGCGGACTCGACAACGCGTTGAAAAACGGGATGGAACATTTGAGACAGAGTATAAATAATTCTTTTGATAAATTAATCTGTGAGAAATTTGATGCTATGACAAGTTCAGTTTTGGAGATTATACGCGAAAAAGTTTAGCTGTAATGAATAATGCCCGCGCGCGGTCTGAGGCGATTCATTCCGAATCCGATCTGTTGCAAATTGGCAAAAAGCGTAAAATTCAAACAAGCGATAACGATGCAATTGATGATGTTTTTCAAGGCAACGCAACTTTTGCGGATGTCGTAAAGAGGCGCAATGAAAATGTAAATGATAAAAGTAAAGAAAATAGTAATATTAAAGGTAATAGTAGTAAAAAAAGCATCCGTAAGGCTCGTCCGGTCATTGTGATCAAACCAAAAGAGTCCAAACAAGCTTGCGATGATACTCGTAATTTTTTGAAAACTAAATTAGATCCAAAAACACACAAAATTAGTAATTTTAGGAATGGAAAAGATGGTGCCATTATTGTTGAATGTGCCATCGGAGCAAATGTAACTAATGTGAAAAATGGTATTGGAAGCAATCTGGGTGAAAATTATAGTGCTGTTGTTCCCACGTCGGTGCCAAGATTGAAAGTAGTGGGCATGAGCCGTCAATTATCCTCCGATGTTTTCATAGACTATTTGAAAAGTCAAAATGAAAACATCGCAATAAATGATGTAAAAGTAATTAGAGTATATGAAAATCCACGGTTCATTTACAACAAGTTTAGTGCAGTAATTGAAGTCGATTTGGATACATATAACTGTATGTTAAAAGCAAATGAAGTAAATGTAGATTTTGTTCGGTGCTTTGTGTATCCTGACATTAATGTTCTGAGATGCTTCAAATGTGGAGAATTTGGACATAAGAGCATTGATTGCAAAAACTGTGATACATGCTCTCGGTGTAGTCAAAACCACAAGACATCGGAGTGTACGTCAACTGTTTTGAAATGTGTTAATTGTTTGAAAATGAATAAAGAACGTAAAATTAACTTGGACGTAAACCATGCCGCATTTAGCTCTCAATGTTTGGTGTACAAGAGACTTTTTGAACAAAAGAAAAGCAGCTTGCGCTTCAATAAATAGCAACCGAGTTCCAGGCAGAATGGCAATCAATTTAATTTTTTGTATTTCAATATTGCGGCGTTGTCTACAAACTACGTAGCATTACGTCAGATTGTAGAAGAAAAACGTCCACTTTTGGTTTTGTTAGCAGAAACTCACATTGTTGAAATTGAAGCCTTTGATCAATATTGCATTCCGGGATATAATGTTGCTGCTTGTTTATCACATTCTAGACATACTGGCGGTGTTGCTATTTATGTCAAAGAATCAGTTCAATTCAATCTTCGCCACAACGAAATGGTTGATGGTAACTGGTTCTTGGGCATAACAGTTGTACGTGGCATGATGATGGGTAACTATGGTGTTTTATATCACTCTCCCAGTTCTAGTGACCAGCGTTTTATTGATATTTTAGAGAACTGGCTTGAGGTATTTCTTGATTCGAGTAAATTAAATATAATTGCTGGTGATTTCAACATAAATTGGCGTGATAATAATAATTCGAATCATTTAAAGCATTTAGCTAACTTTTTCAATTTGAGACAAACGGTAGATGAATACACGCGAATTTCCAGGCACAGTAGAACTTTGATTGATCATGTTTATTCTAGCTTTGATTCTGTTTGTTCCGTTGTCGATACTGATTTAAAAATAACCGATCATGAGACAGTAGGTATTAACGTAATTGAGAATAACTTGAATAATAGCGATGATTTTGTGAAATTGAAGTGCTGGAGGAAATATTCAAAACAGGCTGTTTCTAACCTTGTTCAGAGAAGCGTGGATTTTCCAATCGCGAGCGGTAGTTTAGATGAGTCTGCAGCTGTTCTTACTAATACTATGAAAACGTGTACAAATAAGCTAGTTGAACAAAAATTTGTTTCTTTGAAGAACTCGAACAGCTGGTACAATTTGGATCTTTTACGTCTTAAACGCAAGAGGGATAAATTGCACAAAAAGTTTTGTAGATCTAATAGTGATAATCATTGGAATAAGTACACAATCGCGCGGAATAAATATTCACAATCCATTAAAAAAGCTCGTTGTGAATATATACAGAGGAAAATTGATCAACATCAAAACAACAGCAGAGAGTTATGGAAAATTTTGAAATCATTATTGAAACCTAGCAATTGCAGACCGCGATCCATAACTTTTGATGGCACAATAGAACAGTCTGAACAAGCAATTGCGTCTAAGTTTAATGATTATTTCGTCAATAGTGTTTCATTGATCAATCAATCTATTGAATTGGTTGATGAACCTGATGAAATAAAGCAGCCAGTTAATAGTAATTGTAGATTTGAAGGTTTTCACCCCATCTCAATAGATGAACTTAAAAATATTTGCTTTTCATTAGGAAAATCGGCTGGAGTAGATAATGTTAATGCTAGAGTTATTCAAGATTGCTTTCATATCATTGGTCATACTTTACTGGACCTTATTAATGAATCATTGCAAACTGGGCACGTGCCTGAAGTGTGGAAAGAATCGTTGGTTGTTCCGATTCAAAAGGTTGCTGGGACGATTAAAGCCGAAGAGTTTCGTCCTATCAACATGTTGCACACATTAGAGAAAATTTTAGAACTTGTTGTGAAAGGCCAGTTGCTGGAATATTTAAATAGTAATTCTTTGTTGATACCGGAACAATCTGGCTACCGGGAAGGCCATTCTTGTGAAACCGCGTTGAATTTAGTATAAGCAAAATGGAAAGATAACTTAGAGAGTAAACAAACAATTTTTGCTGTTTTTTTAGATCTGAAACGCGCTTTTGAAACAATTTCTAGGCCCTTGTTGTTGAAAGCATTAAAGCGCTTTGGAATTTCGAGTACTGCATACAGATGGTTTGAAAGCTATTTGTCTGACAGAACTCAAAGGACTGTTTTTAATGATTCTGTTTCCAGTCCCGTGGGGAATAACCTTGGTGTGCCCCAGGGAAGTGTATTAGGGCCCCTTTTGTTTATTATGTATATTAATGACATGCGACGTGTTTTACGATTTTGTGACAATAATCTGTTTGCAGATGACACTGTGTTGTTCATTGCAGCTAAAGATTTAAATGAAGCCGTTACCCATTTGAACGAAGATTTGCGTTTTCTAAGTAGATGGTTGAAATGTAAGCAATTGAAATTGAATATAAGTAAAACTAAATATATGGTAATTTCACAGAATCGAGTAAATTAGAATGTCTCAGTTACAATTGATGGTGAGACAATTGATCGCGTTCGGGAGATTAAATATCTTGGCGTGATTATTGATGACAAGCTAAAGTTCAACGCTCACATTGACAATGTCATCAAGAAAATTGCCAAGAAGTATGGAATTCTATGCCGATTAAAAAACGATTTAACTACTTGCAGTAAAATACAGCTATACAAATCAATCATCTCCCCTCATTTAGAGTTTTGCCCTTCCATTTTATTCTTGGCCAACCAAACACAAATATTGAGGTTACAGCGTTTGCAGAATAAAATAATGCGCTTGATTTTAAGATGTAACAGATTCACTTCCTCGACTTTTATGTTAGACGCTTTACAATGGCTATCAGTGAAGCAAAGAATTGAGTATTTAACTATGGTGTTCATTTTTAAAGCAGTTAATGGTTTGCTTCCTCGATATTTGTGTGATCGAATTGAAAGAGGAAGTGATTTTCATAGATATAATACTAGAAACGCGGATGAAATAAGAACACCGAATTTTTTGACATATGCATCACAAAACTCATTATATTTTAAAGGTATAAATGTTTTCAATTCGATGCCAAGACACATTAAACGTGCACCAACACTTTCAGAATTTAAAAGACTATGTATTTCACACGTTAAAGCTGTATTTTGAGCAGCAAGCGTAAAAAAATTTCAAATATTTATGAAGATTGTACCTGACGATGTTTTACTATTATAAAACGGATTATTTTGTGTGGACCATTTCTTGTACATTTATGTTGCTTTTTTTGTAAAAATGAAGAATGTATCTGACGAAGTTCTTTACAAACGGATTATAATGAGTTGGATATTTTATTTTTAAATTTTATTTTTTCACATTTACAATACTACAATACTCACTATTTTGTTCGTCATAATGATGATGATGGAAATTTGTATAATGTTGTATTAGCTTAAAAAAATAATAAAGAAAGTAGTCTGCAATTGTTTGAGCCTCGCGCGCGGTATACAGATATGATGGACTTCTTTTTGAATTCGTAAAAAAAAATTGGCCTTTGATGCTTTAGATGGTACTATGAAATAGTAGCGAGTTGTCTGGCTGAATGTCGGGGAATTCTTCGTCAATTCTTTAGTGGTTGAAAGTAAAAGTTTGACTAATGCCGGTCCAGGATTTTTTCGGTTTGAAATTTTTCTCGATCTCTCTGATTGAGGATATCCATGGTCAGCTCAAAACTAAGGTGGCGGTTCCATTAGTGTTGGAACCTCTGACTCTGTAGCGGGCAAGATCGGATATTGGCTTGCCTTTTGATAATGTCCTTTTACTGGATTCTGTGATCTGAATTGCAACAGAATTTCCTGATCGCTGGGAATACTTGCGAACTTTTGTGGTTAACATCAAAGCTTTTCACGATTATGTCGCTGTGAAGCAAATGGATACTTTTGAAGAAATTTATCTGGGTCAATAAACTGTGCATTTGAACCTTGTTTAGCAAGCTCGTCTGCCCTTTCATTGCATTCAATGCCACAGTGTCCCGGAACCCAGAATAAATTTACCGAGTTCTCTTGGCACACCTTTCGCAATGAAAGAATGCATTCCCAGACAAGTTTGGATGTGCATTTATTTCGATTAGGGGTATTCTTCACCCATATTTGGGTGAACTGAACTTAGCGTGTATGGCAAACACAATAATCCAGAAAGTCGCTGAAGCTGAAATGGTACAATGGGCGGGACATGTTGTAAGAAAGAATGTCGGACAACAACCACGCACAAATGATGTTTGCCTCGAATCCGACCGGTACAAGACGCAGAGGAGCCTAAAGAGCTAGGTGCTTAAACCAACAAAGAAGAACAAGAACTTGGAAACGTAGGTCATTCAAGGCATTGGTAACAAACAGCTCTCAACCGAGTTTTATGGAGAAATATCACAACGCAGGTGCGGCCCTTATATGACCGAAATAACTAACTATGCGTCTTCTTCTTTCTTTGGTACAGTTTCTGAGTAATTGAATGAAATTTGTCGGTTTCTATGCACTCATCATTTTGTTACAATTCAAAACGTTGCTCCACATTAATGGTGAATATAACAGATATTTGGCGTTTTGGCAACTCTTTAGAGTGATGAAATTATTTTCACCACGAAATTCAAAACTTTTTCTGCCCACACTGCGGTACTTAGTTTATCTACGCAACGAAATGTCGAAAAATGGTTCGAGAGGATTAGATAGTGGAAGTTGTTGTGTAGTGTTGAGCTCTTCATCTTGATAGTGATAGGTCGCTGAAGAGTTTATTGCGGTCCAACACGAGGCTTTCGACTGGTGTGGGAACAAAGTGTCCCCGGTGCAGACGGAGCCCGGAACGTGCAGCCTTGCGGCGACAGGAGGAGCTCGAGTTCACCCGCGTCACTCGGAGATGTTTGGTTGATGGTCGTGGAGCGTTCATGGTCGGCCATCTCCTTAGGAACGGAGTGTTGTCTGGAGGGTGCACGGACCTGCTCTGGTTGCTCGATGTTGCAGCCACAGCAGTGGAATGTTCAGGAAACCCGGGTGAGCTCTTTCCATTTTCTCCATTTGTGTCCCATTCCAGTTTTTTTTTGGAATATTTTTTGTGTATGAGATTTGTATGTTTGGTGGGCATTGGGTGATGTGTTGACATCCTGGAAGTAAGGAGCGACTTGAGGCCCTCGCATGTTCCTGTCTCACGCGTCTGCAGGTCGTGCGATCCCGGAGGATTGCCGGCTGAAGCGAGGAGACGCTTGTTGTCAATTTGACAATATTGGTGTGACGGAGTGCGAATGAAGATCGTGTACTTTTGGATCATATTGTATGTTTTCAATTCTCATTTGATGAATGGTTTCGGCACGCTTTGGAATTGTCTTTGCAGTCCAAGACCATTTATCTTGGGAGCACGGAGCTCGATTCGGGGCTCAATTTGTTTTTGAGTATTTTAGCATGAACATTTAAATGTCATTTCTGAACTTCTGTATACACAAAGCTTTTTTTTTTTTTTTGCGCGATACGTTCCACTTTTGGTATGAAACCGTGTAGAGGGGACTAAGTAGAGTTGATGGATTCACATGCTTAAACATTTTATATTGCTAAAGTTTTGTTTGAATTCGTTGCATTTCCATGCAGTGGTCAGGGTGCAGTTTTTTGAATTTTGAGTATTTACACCAGAAATTGTGATTTTTTTTGTAAAACTGCCGTATGATTGCTTTGAGCCCAAGACGTGAGGTGTGACTTGAGTTAGGTCGAAGCAACTTCCGTTCTGGAGTTGTTGCCGAGAACAGCCCCTGTAAGGAAAGACCGTGCAAAAAGGGACCTTAGTGCAAGCACTGTTTTCATAAAACGCTGACATGTGGCCGTGAGCTGGATGAGCCATTTATTTCAGAAATCATCAAGCCGGGATCTTCTATTGCTTGTACCGCTGTCGTTGGAATGTGGCTAGTATAAGGAAGACTTTTTAAAGGATGTCTTCTAGAAAAATGTGTTGCTTTTCAGAGGGGCTTCATAGGTCCTTTATTTCAGGTGTATGATTGTTGTAATGATCAACTCCGTTTTTCAGCTTTTCCAGGACCTTTAGGATCTTTGAACGCACCTTTTTGTTTTTGTTTTCAGTAGCAGTCCAGTGAGTGTCAGTTGCATTTTTTACATATATATTTTTGGTGAAATGTTTGCACAATGGATGCAGTTTTTTGTTGTTCGGTGGCGCGAGTCCGGGTACGGTGTTTTGTAGTAGACTGCACCATGTCACGCATGTGGGCATGTCACGCTATCTTTTGTCCGGTGGCGTGAATTAGAATTGCAGAGAGATGTAGAGGGGTGTTAGTAAGATGTGACTCATAGTAGGAAGGCATGGAAGATCGCATATTTCAGTGTGTTTGATGTACGGTGGTGTGGAGACCAGGAAGGGAGTGAACATAAAGTGTGGCTTGACCGGAACCTGAAGATGGCTAGGTGGCACTATTCCCGGGTCATGGTGATGCGATGTGAGACCGGCGGTCGTAATAGTAGGTGTGGGAATAGCATGGTGAGTTGGCCATGGTTTCGATATGTATGTATATGTTTGTGTATGTATACATGTGTATGTATGTGTGAATGTTCATTTAATTTTATAATGCATAATATATATATATGATCACATCACTTATCAAGGTGAATCCTGATCCATCGAGCCCTACCCTACTAACATAGAAAAACCTCCTTCCTGTGACCTTTGTGGGGATGCAGAGGTAAACACGGTCCCTAATCAGCAAAGGTCACACTAACTTTCCTTCCCTATTCCCAACTGATTGCAAGGACGTGGCCGGCGCCGTTATTGATTATTAAAGAAATTGAGTCACTGAAACGTGTACAGTGAGAATGGTCGGTTACTCCAAGCCCCATTCAGTTGATTCATTGTGCAATTTCACTGATTCTGATCAATCACGGAGTAGCAACCATCGATACGTGCAGTCAGTCAAGCTAAGCTAAGCTAAGCTAAGCTAAACTAAGCAACGAAATGTCGAAAAATGATTCACCATTAAAATCAAAAATCAAATGTAGAGCAAATAGTCTCACCACGTCATATACACTGAAAAAAAATGTGCAGTAAAAACTACCACGTTATCCGACTGTGGCTCAAAACTACCATGAAATTTCAGTCAAATTTACTACGTTTATGGTACAATCTTCAACTTTTTTTTTATCTTCTTTTGTTTTTTTGTTTTGGCCATAAATTTCAATAGACAACATTGTTGATTTCGGGCCACATAATATTGAAAAATTAATAAATGTTAAGCCTTGCCTTAAAAAGTATAATAACTTTTTCAGGCCTAAGGGGTCTAATGTACCCAAAGAGGATAATGGCTGTATAAAATCACAAAGATTGAATAAAACTTTTCACAGTCTTCGGCAAATTTGTTTTCCATTCCTGAATATGAAGGAGTTCTGGGAGAATAAATATATGTCTTAATAATAGTGTAAAGCGTTGGTTTAGACTATTGTACATATGCATACGTATTATTAAATTTTCGTTGATAAACGTTATATATTTTTGTATCTTTCTTACAGGTTTTAGGTCATCCAAAATGTACTTGTGTTCAAAACATCAGATCTTCAGTTGTAACAGTAGCTTTTAGGGTTATATAAGGGTATGATATGTACTCAAACGTATTCAACAACAGTCATTATTTGATAACTTTATGACGTTCTAGGTTATCCCTACTGTCCTTGAGTGCAGAACTTAAGATCTACAGTAGTAATTATAGCTTTTTGGGCTATACAAAGTTACGCTACGTATTCAACCATATTCAGTGAATATTTTCGAACGTAGAAAACATCATGAGATTCACGGGGATGATCTAGATCATCCAAACTGCCCTTGAGTTCAGAAAATATGATCTACAGTTGTAAAAGTAGGTGTTTAGAGTGTGCAAAGGGATAATATGTATCTAACAATAATGATTGAATAGTGTGGAAGACCAACATACATAATGCGACGATCTTGGGATATTCTAGGTACTCCAATCTGTCCTTAAGTTCAAAACATAAGATCTACAGTTGTAAAAGTAGCTTTTTGAGCTGAACATGGTGACCATACGTAATTGAAAAAAATATGCAATGAACCTTTCCGGAAGATCAACAGTCATTATTTTAGAACCTCTATGTAATCCAAACCGTCCTGGAGTTCAGAAATCTACGATAGTAACAGTAGTTTTTTGAGCTATACAAAGTAACGTCACGTATTCAAGCATATTCAGTGAATATTTTCAAACGTAAAAATACACAAGAAGATAATCTTGGGATAGTCTAGGTCATCCAAACTGTCTTGGCATTCAGAACTTACAATTTACAGTTGTAACAGTAAATTTTAGGCAATACAAAGTTACAAAAAATATCCAAACATATTCAATTGTCAAAATTTAATTGTATGGCATGTTCTAGGTTATCCAAACAATCCTTGAGATCATACCATAAGACCTACAGTTGTAACAAAAGCTTTCTGGGCTATGCAATGCTACGATGTGTATTGAAACATATTCATTGAAGATTAGATTAGATTAGATATCTTTATTATTGAACTTTTCAGCCTCAGCTGGTTCGGCTCATATATTCATTGAAGAATGAAATTTGTCAGAAGCAGATAATTTCTCATCTCCATGCGAGGCTCAAGCAGTGGACAGTAATTTATTGCTAGAACGAAATTGAATATTTTGGAAGAACAACAGACATTATGAGATAATCTTCGGATGTTCTAGATTATCCAAACTTTCCTGGAATTCAAAACATTAAATCTACAGCTGTAGATTTAAAGTTTTGAATTGTAGCCTAAAATCTATAGCTTATTGGACTAAACAAAGTAACAATATGTATTCAACCAAATTAAGTAAGTCTTTTTGAAGGTCAACCGATATAATGAGATATCTTGGGATATTCTAGGTCATCAAATCTGCCCTTGAGTTCAGAATTCAGGATATATAGTTGTAAAGTTAGTTTTATAATATATGAAAGGTTACGCTATGCATTCAAACACATTCAGTGCAGCTTCTGTTAGCTCATCAGTCATTATCAGATTATCTCTGGATGTTCGAAACCGACCATGAGTTCAGAACTAGCCTTTTGGGCTATAGAGAGCTACGATAAATATTCAAACATTAGCATTAGCATTAGCATTAGCATTGACGTTTGCACACCTCGTGGATGGAGCTACGATGAGGAATAATTCGTTGAAGACATTGCATGTCACCATGAAACGAAACCTAATTACGGTTACTGTTACGTTTCTTCACGCAATAATCTCCACGAAGACACTCCTCGATCGCTCACCTGGCCACGTCCATGCAACCGTTGGTGATAGGGAGGATTTTGTATCTACCTTAAGAAGACACGGGGAACCCACGTAGCCTTCAGTAGATATCAAAGGAAAAAGGAAATTAATAGTCGAAGAGAATAGATAAACAGAATGCCCTGTTTGGTGTAAAGAACAAAAAAATATTCAAACATGGTCGTTGGGAGCATCTAAGAAGGTTAAGTGATGCTCCATTTCTCTTCAAGCGGTTGGGACTTTAGCATTAACTATAGTCCTAGCACCCTATGGCTTATGGTTATAGCGCCATTACTCGCTCTCTGAAAAGAGAAGAATGTCTCCGAGATAAGCCTATCCACTTCCATTTAACATTTCGCCAAACATATTGAGTGTCGTAGAACCACTTCTCTCTGTGTAGGCTTGGCAGTCGGTTGGAACATGAGCACTAATTCTTATCTTAGCCTTGGCTTATGGTTCCCTTTAAAAAGAAAAAGGACTCATCGCCACACACACATACACACACACACACACACACAAACAAACACACACACACAAACACACACACACACACAAACACACACACAAACACACACACACACACACACACACACACACACACACACACACACACGTGAATATACGTTTGCGGCCGTCCATGTCTGGCGCTGCTTAGGTTGATGTTTTAGGGCGGTGGGAGAGGATTAAGATTGCATTAAATACATTTATACAACAATGTCTTTCCAAGTTCGTTTGAAGTAAATAAGGCCATCAGATCATCAGAGTTATATAAAATTAGTTGTACTTATCTGTAAAAAGTCCAGTATCCATTACTGTCCTTGTCTTCTCACATTCATTTCATTTACTACGTTGTTGTAAATGCCCTTCTGCAGGTTACATGAAAAAAATCCTTCGCTCAACATCTTTAGCCAGAAATTTCATAACCGCAGCCGGAACCTGGCGGATACGATCCTGGTCCGGACGGTTCTTCTTCTTTCCTAATTGTAAAAGACACTCTTCTTTCTTCTTAACACTTCATTACACAATTTAAAACTCACTTCTCACAGTAATTTTTAAGATTGGAAATTAAATTCGCGGAAACCAACGGAAAAAACTTGACAGCTTCTTGAAAAGCCAACCGACCGCGGGCAGAGCCTCCTCGATACTCCAGCTACGATAAATATTCAAACATAATCAATTAATATTCTGAAACGTCTACAGATATCATCGAATAAACTTGTTAGTTTCAGCTAATTCAAACTGTCCTTCAAAACTTAAGGTCTACAAATGTAACAACAGCTTTATGGGCTATACTAAGTTAAGTTAGTTTGTTTGGCATAGAATATCCCAAAATTATGTCAGTAGGTCTTCCAGGACATTCAGGCGGGACAGCGTTCGCCAGCGCATCTAGTTAAAACTTTTTACAATCGGCGGTACGAAAATAGTGACTTTAGTGACCATTTTTCGAAAAATAGTGATTTTAGTGACCTTTGGATGCAAATAGTGACTTTTTAGTGACTAGGCTCAAAATAGTGACCAAGTGACTAAAAAGTGACCTGCTATCAGCCCTGAAGTAGGGAATGATTAGGAATATGTTGACGTGATAATCGCATTATTGGAAACCGAGATCACTTCTGCACTTCCACTAGAAATCACTGGGATGTTGGATAAAATGTTTGGGTTTGCAGCAGGATCCGTTTTGGTAAACGGTGTGCTGAATTCAACTGACGTCGGCAGCGTATGAGATATTTTAATATGTTCCCGGTTTACGGTCTGCACAGAGATGAACAGTAAAATTATACAAATTTAGACACCGATTTAAACCAACAGTAGGGATGCTGTTACCCCCACTAACAAGTGTGGGTAGTTTATTAGAGTAGAATACAAAAACATGTTCAAATATCGAGTTTAAGAATCGATTTAAAACAACAGCAAGGATGCTGTTGGGGTCACTCACAAGTGTGGGTGGTTTATTTCAGTAGAATACAAAAATATGTTAAAACATCGAGTTTGGGCACCGATTTAAACCAACAGTAAGGATGCTGTTGGGGCCACTTACAAGTGTGGATGGTTTATTTCAATAGACCACATATATACGTCAAACTTCCGAGTTTAAGGACCGCTCTCTCATCCAGCCTAAACCTTGTCTGACACAATGCACCCCACATTGAGTGAGATTATCGATGCTCAACACTGGCACCACACTCTGAGGAACACTTTAAGACGAAATTGTAGGGTATTACGGGTGAAAACAAGCAAAAAAATGCAAATACCACACGCGCGAACTGGTTTGCAACCACTTGGATCAACAGCGCTGCCAACTCCCCATGTTTTGACTGTATATAACTTCTTAAGAACTCATATAATGAATTAAACTTGGTGGGATTATTTTTGAAGGCTTTGTTTTAAGTGAACAGATTGGAATTAGGGAGCTTCATTGTAATTCTTTTTTTTTTTTTTTTTTTTTTATCCCCATAGGATTGCAATGATCGGGGTTGGTTTTTGAAAACTCTCAAGTACATTAATTGTTATGTTATGTATTCTCCGTGCGAGGAGTAACGATTATGATGTAGAAGGAGATGTTCGCTCATCACCATGAGGCACCAAGAGTGAACAACAATGTTTTTGGCTAGAATGAAAGATGTGAAGAGAAAGCGTTGAAAGTCAGAGTCAGAGTCAGAGTGCGGCAGGCAGGAAAATTAACAGATGTTTTTGAAAATTGAGCGAAAGGGCATGTATCCAATGGTACTCGAACCATGGACGTCAATCTTTGCCTAACATCCCACTGCGGGGTAGGTTGTAGCGACGGAACAAGTCCGCCACTTCAACAGGCGGACTTGTTCCGTCGCTACAACCTACCCCGCAGTTTCATTCTAGCCAAAAACATTGTTGTTCACTCTTAGTGCCTCATGGTGATGAGCGAACATCTCCTTCTACATCAACTCTCAAGTGATTATGCCGGAAAGATTAGTCTATGGTGACCAAATAAACACCGGGCTTTCGACATCAGCACATAATCTTCTTGAAAATTTTTGGGATTCAGTATCAGTCAGTGTGTACGCGTTTTGTTGTTCAGGTATTTGTTTTAAAGTCCGTGTTTTTGTTCTTTGTCCGTGTCATTACGTTGTTAGTGATATTCGTGTCAGTGCAGTTTTTGGCAGATACCAAGCAATTTCATATATTACAGGTGTGATAATGTAATAGCTATCTCCCATATTCTACGCTCCCAAATAGAACAAAGTATTTGACGTTACACTCATCGGGAAAATAAGCTGCTCTGTTGGACATTTTTGGGCGGTCTTTTAATATATAGTTATGTTTGTATGTATAATGTGTATGTAGTTTTGGAAATAATAACTGATTTACTTACCTACACTGTTGTTATTACTTTTGATTTGTTGGGAACATACCGCCTTAGATGATACTCGCATGCATGTGCTTCGTCCACGTAGGTCTTTCTTGGGCGGCTACTTGGTCTTGTTCCAACCATAGGCCAAGATGCCTGCCTGTCCATTTTGCGTCGCCATGAGACTCGGATTTGCATCAGGCTCCAAGCCTCGGCATGCTGATCCTTCTTGCATAATTTCTTTTTTCGTTCTAGAAGTATACAAAAATATTCGCTCCTCTGCCAACAACAGCCAGACCAAATGTAGAATCTGTGTGGTGATGCTTTCCAGAAAATTGCAGACCCATATTAAAACTCAGTTATAATAAAAGTAGACGATTCTTTGAGTGGAAGTAATATTATTGAAATTATACAAATTCTATATTCTAATCTAATCTCATACTAACGCAGCCAATTCTTGAAAGCATCCTGGAAAATGATGTTTTCTTGAGTACATCATTTTTCTTGTCATCGGCCAGGCCAACTGCGTAGTATGTGCCGCAGAGAGGATTCCAAGAAATAGAGCGATTCCAGAAAGATCTAAAATCGCTTTACTACTCTGAATCAAGGGAAAGAAGAAAGCGTGGACCTCCCGTACCAAACGCTTCCATGTTGCGTTATACAGTGTGATAATTAGTACCTTATCGTTGGGAGCATAGATGCTAGAAAGATTAGTTTATGCTCCTTTTGCCTGTGGGTGAACTTTTGGCATTTGAACCAAAAGCGTGGCAATAATTGCCAAGGTTATAGCGCCTTATCTCGCTCCATGGGGGGTAAGTGGACCTAAACATACGATGATGGATAAATGCGAAGCTGAAAATAGCATAAAAAATATTGTGAAGGGATGTTATAATATAAAATGAGAATAAAATGTGTACTATCTGCATGTCTTCTGATTCTATGTATGATCCAAAATTATATACCGTATAAAGAAATAAAGAATACTTACATTTTTCGTGGTAGGGTAAGACTTCAGCATGCTATCTTACCGCGCTGCCTACATTGCGTTGGTGGGACTGCCTCCTAAGGTATAGCTGACGAGATACAGCGTTTCTTACTCAGCCGCTGGTGAACAGACCTCCTTGGTGGACAGGCGCTCGGCACGCACCTCCTCAATCTAGCTGAAGTCAGAAGGACAACAGTGCCCAGGCTGCACTACCAGCCAAGTACGCAACCCTTAGCTGGCGGTCTTTGTCATCTGCTGACCCGTGGAAGCATGAGGTAGGAACTTGTGAGGACCAGAGCTATGTTGCGGGGACGCACGCTCCATCACAGTTGTCGACTCACCATTTTGCAGCCCTGAAATTATACAAATTCTATATTGTATGAAAATAAGGAAAGTTGTCAAATTAAAAGTGAAAATGCTACTACTGGTGGGTTCAAATGCACTTCTGGTCCACATCACCCTGGAAACATTGGTTTGCATCTTTCCCGTTTGGGTAAAGATCCATTCCAAGCCCTGGGATCTGGTAGTTTTCAATCTACCACAAGGTTTTTCCAATGCCCAGGGAATTAGGGAGCTTCATTGTAATTAAAACAATTAGATACTACAAACCTTCCAAGACATCCATATATGTATTTTTTTTTCTTAAGTGAAACATACACAATCTTATAGCGTTAAATCCAACGTTGTCGGAATACTATCTCTGCTGGAACCGGAATCGGCCGAGCTCAATGTTTCTTGGGTATCTTCCTTGATCAACCGTACAATGCTAGGGTCCTTCTTTTCTTTGCTCTTTTCACAATCCTTATCCCGCTCCTTATCTCGATCCCGATCCTTATCCTTGTTATGCTTATGCTTGTGCTTATGTTTATGTTTCTTCTTGTCTTTCTTCTTCTTTTTCTGAAAATCCGAAAGTTTAATTTATTAAAAATCTTAAATTAAAACGCACAGTTAAACATTAACATCCTACCTTGCTTCCATCAGATTTACCACTGATGCTTGGCTCTGACGCAACTATAGGCAGCACGTCGGTTGATTTACTGAACATGCCCGGCTCGAATCCAGTGGGACCAGTCACGGAATTGTTGCTAGGTGTGATTCCCGGCAGCGAGATGGAATTATCTGAATAAAACTCCGTTTTGGACTTCTTCTCAGGAGGAGCCGCATCAACGTGCGTTTCCGAATTGTTATCATCCAGATCGATAATTTCTTCCTTGAGAATAGATTTTTCCGTTTCGACAATTTCGGTTTTTATACTCAGTTCGACGGTTTCCAAAATGATGTCCTCGCGGATTTCTTCGGATAGAAGAGGTGAAACTTCACGACTTTTGGACATCATCAGCTCCGTAGGACCAATATCCATCAGGTCCAACGGTTTTATATCCAACGGACTTGATGATCGAGGGCGTTTGTGTGAAAAGGTGTTGGGTTCAATTTCGGATTGTTGTTCTATCTCAGGCTCACGATCAGCCACCGCTGCAAAGGACGTTGCCAACTTCTGCGGTTTCAGTATCGATGATAGTTCTGGGTTTGGCAAACAGTTCGGAACTCGTGTGTTGTACAGTGTGTAGTATAGATCAACCATATCACATCGAAGCCGCGTATCGTGCGAAAGAAGACCACTAGGAAAAAGATAGTTATGATTAAATTTGATAACATATGAATCTAACTCAACTTACTTCATATTATTCCAAATTCTTAGCGCCAGTTCCTCCCGATCTAGCCTATGCTTGTTTCCCTTATCAAAGGGTAGATTTTCAATCAGTAATCGACCTAACTTATGCCTTGCCATAGGATCTGGATCGGTTTCCAACATATCGATCAAATGTTCTAAATCCTCCCAGCGTCCGTCGATCTTTACGAAATCGACCAAACATTCCATTGCAGCCGCACGAACGTCAATGTACTGGCCATAGGCTGCATAACTACGGTAGATTTTCGGATTCGTCGGCAGATGACCACATTTTTGAAGTTTGCGTATTACTTTCAGGCATGCGATTGATACCGTGTATTTGTACGACGGAAGATGCTTCTCGAGATTGAGTATCCGGGTAACTTCTTCCAGAACTAATCTGCGAACGTTGTATAGTTGTAAGAAGTTAGTCTATAGCTTCAAAACCACTATGCTCTCTTGTCGTGTGGATTGGTTTCAATTGTGCTTGAGAAATTACTGTCTCTTGTCGTGTGGATTGGTTTCAATTGTGCTTGAGAAATTACTGTTGCCATTCCATGCCAGCTAGATGATTCAGAAACTATTTGATGTCGTAGAGATACTTCAAGAACTTGGTTTATTGCGCACAGTTTTTCTTGTTCAGTTCTCTTCAACTTCGACTACTACGTGACAATAAACGAACTTAATTGCCTTAATTGCTCTTGAAGTAAATGTGTGACCAACTCTTAACAGTATTGGACTTGTTTCTCCTACGATATATCGAAGATTTTGTTTTCTTGTATGTATTTGAGTGAAGTTCAAAAGGCATGCACAATTCAAAAAAATATCCAACCCAAATGATCCCTCCGACCGTTTTAGGAAAGAACTCAAGAATGGACATAGAAAAAGGTGACAAACGAGAGCAACAGCTTAAAAGAGGAGTTTTTGCCAACTCGGAAAATGTAATTTCAAATATGTACTTACTTTGAGTCAGCCGACAGATTCTCCGATGACAGTGCCATCCCCTGATGGACAACGGAAATTACCGGAGTAATCGAGTTGCCCAGAGCCTCCACCAGCGCCGCCCGGTAGTAGTTATCCGAATAATGATTCTTGGTGTTATCGTTATACTTAAACAAATCCAACAGGAATCGAATAACCTCAGGCGGACAGATGCCATGTGCAGTTCGTAGACCTGCCATAGCAACCGGAATGGTTTTTTGCAGAAAGTAATGCTGGAAGTTGGTGAAATTGTTCTGTCGAATTATGTGCGGCGCACTGAACGATCCGAAAAATTTCTTAAAGATGGTCAACATAGCCGGTGGGCCCTGCCAGGACGTTACCATGGCATTAGCAACCTTCGTCAAGCAGTGTGCTGCTTTGCAACGCACTTCGAAGAATACTTGCTCGTTTTCAATGGTATCAGTCAGTGCAAGTCGAGTTGCTGGGGAAGCATACCGTTCAAGAGCATCGATTGCTTCTAATTGAGCGGTAACGTCCCGTTCATGACGCAGCTGAAATTGCCACTGGAAATCTGGCTGCTCGATGTGCACCGATCGAAGGAGAGTCATTTCTGGGTCCAGACGTATCCAAAGGACAGGAGATTCACTGAAAATAAAGAGGGCGGAAATTAGACGGAATTGACGACAACCAACATTTTTTCACGCTCTTACTCCATAGGAGACAAATCCATATCAACTTCCTCTCCAGTACATAGTGGAATTTTCTTCTTCTTATTCCTCCTACTCTTTGAATGGCAAGTGATATCTGCTTTGACAACAATGTTCTCGATTTGCAGCGTATGTTTGAAAGTTCCATCTAACTCCTGCAGCTGAATCAAGAGGGGACCAACATATTTTTTAACTCCTTTTTGGTTCACTGCGTCCTGGCGAACTTCCAGTTCGATCGTATTTCTCTTTCGATTGAAAACTGAAGTCATAGTAAATTTAGCATGTCCGCCAGTGCGCACCCATTGATCGATAAAAACGGCCATATCTTTTCCAGTCACGGTGAAAATCGCTTTAGTGAAAATGTTCGTAGAAATGTGCAGTTGATGCCATAATCCACTGCTAATTTTCGTTGAGGCTGCATTGGATGCCAGCGCCAGTTGCTTGTTGAACACTTGCAAGAGTAATTCCTGACCGATTCTATGCTCTAACATTCTGATAACTAAATGAGCTTTCTTTCTCATGATTTCGATGTATTTCGGCGAGATTGTGTGTAGATTTTTGATCGGAAAGTAAAATGGATTGTCGTTGTAAGCTTTAGCCGGGGCCGCTGGTGATTGACTAATACTGGATACGGCTGGCGGAGCCGGAGCTTGACTGCAATCCAGGATGATTCCTCCGAACTTCTCTTCATACTCCACAACCTCCGCTAGTTCGTCTCTAATCCAGCTCCGATATGCATTATTTCCGAAACACTTTTTTGAGTAAAGCCCACACATGTATTCAGCAATTCCACGGGCCAGCCACGCATCGGACCAGTTTTGCATCGTGATGAAGCAACCGAAAAACTGTTCTGCAATAGCTTTGGACATCACCTGAAATAGGTACATATTTTTATAGTTACGCTGTATCATTCATACCAATGTTCCTACCTTTCGAGACATGAAGGTCTGATCAATGATGGCAATTGAATGCAACAGATGGGTTGACAAAATTGTCATCGTTGCGTACGCATTTCCATCATTATCGATCTCGTCTACAAACACTTGCTTATAGCAGGTAAACGGATATCGCTGAGTTAGAGCTTCTTCGTAGAATTCAAATGCTTCATGCATGTACCGTACGGTATTCTTCAACAGAGGCATCATCTGCGGCAGACAGAAGTGTGTTACTTCATGCATGTGCGGGTCGACGTAGATTTCAAAAGACCCAACTGCAAGGGCAATATTCGGAGCAGATACCGGAACGGACACTGTGTAGTGATACGTCTTTCTTCTGAGGTCAGGAGTCATAACAACCTCAACCAGTTCACCGCAGGAAACAGCCGTCATGTTTTTATCGACTGTAAACTCCAACTTCCAGGTGCATGGTTCAGCGTAGCTATCCACACAAGGGAACCAAAGTCTTGAAGAGTTCTCATGACCATAGGTAAACATATGCGCAGCCCGTTCTTCCATAGTCCCTTCTCCTTCGGGGATAACGAAATGTACACCTCCGGATGGATCCTCCAGTGAAAACTCAATACCAATCCTCAATCCACGTCCTTCTCCGATTAAGTGGGTTGCTTGTTCTGGAACAACAATCACTAACTCCCCCGCATTGTGATCCGAGTCCGTTTTCTTCGCCGCTTCCAAGTGGCATTTCGAGAAAACTTCCAACGATTTGTTCTTTATTTCTCCCTGACAAATGTCCAAGAACGGGTCGAAATAGTGAAATATTGCTTCGTAGCTGTCGTTTAATATCACCCGATAAATACGACATTGTCGACAGTTTAGGCGAATTATTTTAAGCGTTTCCTTGACGGGGAATATCGTCAGTTCCACGAAGCCAATTATACTTTTTCGCTCGAAGCTTATGCCGGTTAAACTCAGAATCTGATGCGCTGTAAAGGAAAAAAAGAAGAACACAATAATATATCCGATTTTTTTAAAGAAACCAAGGATACTTATAATTTATACGGGCGCACATTATCTGCTGTCTTCTCTTTCTTCATATTTGGGATAATTTATTTGATTTAGACACTCATTTCAATTAAAAAATTATCGTAATGTGATCCGAAATAAAATTTATCAAGCAAAAATCGCAAAAATATGTTTATGTCATTGAAGCAGCGACGCCAGAAGCAGAGCAGAGTTGCCAGCTGAGCTTAATAATAAAAAATATCACACTAACCGATGACGTCTATATAAGGTCTGACCCAATAACCACAACAATTATTTTTTTTAATTTATTTATTTTCCGTCGGCCTATTTCTTCACATTGTGACAATCACCGATGCCAGAGAGACGACTCCACCACCTGGACCCTACCTAACGACTCATGAATATGAGCCGGGACCAACAGCTTGACTTCCCTTCCGAAGGAAGACGTGACCAGATGTATTCGCCTCAGAAAAACCACCGACGTCGACTGGGATTGAATCCCGACCCACTGGGGTGCCAAATAGCAGTCACGCTTACCACTACACCACCGACGCCAGCACACCAATATTAGTGAACTGAGCAAAATTCGCTCATGACACTAATCCACCGCACTCCTTGCACACGCTACACAAAAGCTGGCAAAGTGCTACCAACAATCAATATGCAACATGCAACTAGTGATATGAAATTCGTTCACTGTTGTAGAACCCCTTGGTCCGAAGGACACCTTGAAGCCAGCGCATTGCTGTACATACATATTTGCGCCTTCGTTTTGATTTGCTGTTTTATTTTGACAGTATATTTGAGAGTGTGTTCATGTGAGTTGATTACTAGGGGCACATAATTAAGCTTGGAACCGAGCTTGGGACCGATGTGCTAGTACTGACTGAGCCAAGAAAAAAATCGTATTTGTTCGGGACCTACTAGTCTTAGTGTTAGTCTATGGTACTACGTCATACTATTTATGTTTTATTATTAATTGTATGCGCTATATTATTTATTGTATGCGCTATAAAACTTAATTTTTCAACTGATTCCTATCTACCGATGAAGGAAACTTGGCTCTATATTGCTTCTCGATTGTCAAGTCTCAGCGTTTGAAAGTATGTGTGGCAAAAATTCAATTACCTCAGTTAAATTCACTATAAATGATCCATGTTATCGGGAGAAAATGCTTCTGCTCAATAAATTGCATTTGTATCATGATTATTTCCACAATTCAGCATTTATAATAAACGTTTGAACCGATTTTTTTTATCCGAACCCATGCCCGCCAATAGAAAGTTCAATAGTGTTACGTCATCACTCGTCGGCTCAGCAATGTTTACGTTATTTTTGCTTCCAATATAAGCAAGCAGTGCGTTGCCCCAGATCTTATATAGACGTCATTGCACACTAGCCATGCACAGAAACAAATTTGATAATCAAGGATGACTATTGCAGTATAGTGATTTTGAACCGACTATTATCATGGTCAAAACGAGCATTAAAAATAGTTGATGTAACGTTTCCCATAATGTCGGAATAGTCCTTGTTACCATGATCATAGTCAAGAATGCCATGGACGTGGTGAACTCGTCAATTTTCATGGTTATTATAACCGTTATATGCAATAGTCAGTGAACCATGATTTAATTGTCGGTATAACGATAGAATTTTTCTCAGAGTGGTCTGCAGACTGAGAAGTTATAACATCCCGCATAATCACAAACCATTCCTGAACCATTTCTTTTATTGTTGACAACCGTTTCCGTTATTGTTACGACATTTACCCTTATAGTTGAAAATGATAAACTAACAATCTCCTATATAGTTTTAACAATATGTCAGATGGTAAAAGGCCAAATAACTATATGCTGAAAGGTTAAGTTAGGTTACCATAAAAAATGGAAATTTTCACGAACAAAATTCTTACTGTACTCTATGCCAAAAAGTTGGTATATAATCCAGACTGAGTGCAGACAGCGCAAAACCTTTCAATGACAATATGTCATACATTAACAATACATATGTGGTTATGTAGAGGTTGTATGTGAGATCAAACTATTCGATAGCAATAACATAAAATGTGATAATATATCTTACATTCGAAATACAGTTTTGACTATATAGCAAATAGTTTTGACAAATTTGATTTCTTAACTTATTCCTTGAGTTGAAAATTTCAACACTTCCCTGAGAAAATGCATAATAGATATTATTTATTTTTACCACACAATCAACAAATTCATGCTTTGCAATTGGCACCCGAAAATCTCAGAACTTTGGACACGCAATAAAAATAGTAGAGAGAAAAAACTTATATTCCCTGGAATACATGAGTGATCATACTGAAAACACATTATAACAATTTGGAAGTAGAGTGACAGATGACAGGTAAGCCCAACAGTGGGAGATAATTTCTCACCCGTGTTAGGCAGTATTGGGAGAGGGACAAATCGCTAGAACCAGATAAAATCAATAGGTAGTATAAGAGCCCGATCGGTTGCATAACCTTTTACCAGTCAAGGGGTATCCTCCCCCTTGCCTACACTGATAAAAAAGCAATGATAATATCTATGTGTCCCATCTATGATTTTTTTCAATATAATCAACAAATGATAGGGTAAGGGGATGTAATGTTAGCCTAGCTCCTTCATTCGGCCTGTTGGGAACAACACATCTGGCACCACTGCCATCATGTTGATGGGATAGAATATCGTCATCTATTGAATCTATTGAATCTATTGAAATCTGCATTCTCATCTGGAGTCGTAGAGAAGTTGAATTGAATTGTGAGTGAAGCTAAGAAACGTGGTTAGAGTTGAGATAGCGTTCGATCTTTGATTAAACTTAATTTAATTAAAAGTACAGTGGAATTGCCTAACTATTGCTTGTTGAAAAACTGGTAACTACTAATTAGCTATAATATACATTCGGTAATTTCTTAAAGCTACTTAAACTAGGATAAAATTACTGTTAACCTAAAACTACAGTACATAGTACAGGATAAAGAAGTTATCTGCAGGAGAACAATGAGCGGAAACTAAATGTAAGTTGACATCTAATAAAAACTAAAGTAATGCTTAACTTATACTTCAAATAAAATTACAGCTTTGATCTGTTATTTACAAGGCAGATTTCAAGGACGGTTTTACTATTAATACCGAACAAAATCAAAGATTTACCCGGAATTAACCTCAAAAGATGGCCTCGAATGATGATGTGGAAGAAGATCCAGCTACCTGTATGATTTGCAATGGACCAGAGGAAGATGATTATCAAATGGTATGCTGTTGCACTTGTAAGTTGTGGACTCACTTCAAGTGCGCTGAAGTTGGAGATGAAGTAAAAGATATTGATTGGAACTGTCCAAAGTGTTCCAAATACAAAGATTCACTCTTGCGCGTGCCGAGGCCGAAAAAAGGTTCCAAGAAAGGCTCTTCGCATCGGGATTCAGATTCGATTAGAAGCACAGGTTCTAGTGTTGCCAAACATGTGGAGCAACTTGAACGGGAACAGCAAGCGAGAGAAGAAGCATTATTCCAACAGATGGAATTTCGAGCAAAGCGCCTGGAAATGACAAGAAGATTGACGGAAAAGCAGTTGCGTCTAGAAAAGGAAATGCGTGAACGCGAACTTAAGTTAGAGATGGAAATGCAGGATCTTCAGCTCAAGCAAGAACAAGAGTTGCTAGACCGACAGCTAACCGCAGAGCGAGAATTTTTCAAGAAACGGGAAGTGATTCGGCAGCAAATGAATGCTAGTATGCGGAAGATGAAACAACAACAACCGGACGATGGAGCTGCTGGAAGAATAACGACCGGTTATGCTGATAAGAGCAAGGAAAAAGTGAAGAAATGGCTCTCTAATCAGAATGAGAAGTTTAACCAGTCGGGAAGAAATCCAAAAGAAAAACCACCAACCCGCAAACATCATGACGATCAGGAATTGTCGGGCTATGATGATACTGAAAGCTGTGAAACGGACGACGAAGAGATTTCCGTTCCGGAACAACGTACAAGCATATCGAAGAATGACAAGCAAGCAGGTTTGGGACAACGAACGGTCAGGGTGACCAAAGAACAACTTGCAGCTCGGCAGGCTACATCGAAATACCTTCCAACGTTTAAAGGAGAACCAGAAATATGGCCATTATTTATAAGTAGCTATGAATACACTACTGAAGCTTGTGGGTTCTCTAATATCGACAATCTTAAGAGATTGCAGGACAGTTTACAGGGGGATGCCCTTGAAGCTGTTCGGAGTAGACTGGTTCTTCCAAGCTCAGTTCCCGATGTCATAAGAGATCTGCGCAGCCGATTCGGTAAGCCTGAGAAGCTCCTAAAAACATTAATGATGAAGGTTCGCAATGCTCAAGCACCCAGAATCGACCGTTTGGAATCCTTTATTCACGTTGGGATTACGGTTAAACAGCTTTGCGATCACCTAGAAGCTGCAGAACTCAATGACCACCTGAGCAACCCAATGCTGGTTCAGGAGTTGGTTGAAAAGTTGCCGCCAAGCTACAAAATGGACTGGGTGAGGTTCAAGCGAGGTAAAACTGAAGCCCCACTAAGAATATTCACCAATTTTATGACGGAAATCGTTTCTGATGTTTCGGAAGTGTCCGATATTACTTCTTGGTCACGAAATGAACTAGTGTGCCCTGGAAAAAATAGATCCAGAAAAAAGGAGTTTGTTCATCTCCATGATTCCGCATCGAAGCAAGATGAAGAGTTGCCATCAACCTCTAACAGCAAACCGTGTTGGATTTGCAAACGTACCGACCACAAAATTCGGTATTGTGACGAGTTTAAAAGGATGCATGTAACTGATCGTTGGAGAGCAGTTGATAGAATGAAGTTGTGTGCTATCTGTTAAAATAACCATGGAAATAGTCGCTGTAAATTTAAACTAAGATGCACGGTGAAGGATTGTGGAGGAAATCACCACTATCTATTGCATCGTAGAGAAGAATCGGTTCAACTAATGGAAGTTTCGTGTAATGCACACAAGAATCTATGGCGTGGAGTAATATTCCGTATGGTACCGGTGACGCTAATAGCAGGAAAGTCTAGTTTGAACACCATTGCTTTCATAGACGAAGGCTCTTCAATTACGTTGCTTGATGAAAAAATTGCTAGGCGATTGAACGTGAAAGGTGAAGCTGAACCGTTGATTGTTTCATGGACCGGAGATATTAAGCGTTATGAGAAAAGTTCATGTAAAGTTAAACTAACGCTGGCGGTGAAAAATTGCTATGAGAAGTTTATTCTGGAAAATGTCCGTACTGTATCAGAGTTGATACTGCCAAAACAGACTGTACACTTTGACGAAATTGCAGCGCGATGTGCCCATCTGTCGGGACTACCGGTAACTAATCACAGATCGGAGGAACCTACTATACTAATAGGGCTCGACAATTTACACTTGTTTGCACCACTAGAGTCACGCGTTGGTAAACCAGGCGAACCAATTGCTGTACGTTCTAAGCTGGGTTGGACAGTATACGGTCCAGAGAGTAATCGTTCAAGCACTAATACGTTTCTTAATCTGCATTCGACTAAACCAGTAAGCAATCAAATACTTCATGATATGTTACGTGACCAGTATGTGTTAGATAATGCTGGCATTACCTCATTTGGTGTACCTGAGTCCTTGGAAGACCAAAGAGCACGAGCAATACTACAATCAACTACTATCCGGCAAGGAAATCGATTCCAGACAGGTCTTCTGTGGAGGAAAGATGAACGCCGTTTCCCCAACAGTTATCCAATGGCCGTGCGTAGGTTGAAGGCGTTGGAAAGAAAACTGGACAAGGATCCTAAGCTGAAGAAGAATGTGTGTTCGCAGATTGGAATGTATCAAATCAAGGGCTACGCACACCTGGCTACTACGGAGGAACTTGAGAACACACCGTCGTCATCTGTTTGGTATTTGTCTCTCAACATTGCGTTGAACCCTCGGAAGCCGGACAAAGTCCGTTTAGTGTGGGACGCAGCCGCATTCGTAGATGGGGTGTCTCTAAACTCGGAGCTGATAAAAGGACCGGATATGTTGGTAGCACTCCCTGCAGTGATAACCCGCTTTCGAGAAAAACCAATTGCGTTTGGAGGAGACATTGCTGAAATGTATCACCAGGTAGGTGTCAGACCAGAGGATAAACAGGCACTTCGATTCCTATTCCGTTTTAATCCACATGAAGCACCACAAGTGTATGTAATGGATGTTCTCCCGTTTGGAGCGACGTGTTCACCATGCTCAGCGCAATTTGTAAAAAATCTAAACGCGGGTCAGTTCGCAAAGCGATTTCCAGAAGCAGTAGAGGCAGTAATACACCGCCACTACGTGGACGATTATTATGACAGCGCAGACACTATTGAGGAGGCGATTGAGCGAGCTAAGCAAGTACAGTATATTCACGCTCAAGGTGGGTTTGAGATCAGAAATTGGGTTGCAAACTCCGATATTGTTTTGGAGAAAATGGGTGAGCCATGCACAAGGACAACTGTGCACTTCAACAAAGACAAGCAAACGGAATACGAACGGGTTTTAGGTATCGTGTGGGATCCAAAACAAGATGTGTTTTCGTTCACTATATCGTCTAACGCCGAACTGCAACAGCTTATTAAAAGTGGAGAACGTCCAACGAAACGGAAGGTGCTTAGTTGCGTGATGGCTGTATTCGACCCATTAGGCCTACTCACACCGTTTACTGTGCTTGGGAAAATGTTAATTCAAGATATATGGCGGGCAGGTTGCGATTGGGACGACTGTATTGACGATGTGTCATTTGGAAAATGGATACGATGGTCAAGTTTGCTGGCGGATATCGAGATGTTCAAAGTTCAACGTGCCTATTTCGGAGAAATAAAAGCAGATGAAATTGAAGATCTTCAGCTCCACATTTTTACTGATGCCAGCGAGACAGCGTATGGTTGTGTAGCGTACTTCAGAGCAATAATACGAGGCGATAAAATGTGTGCTTTAGTTGTTAGTCGCTCTAAGGTGGCTCCTTTGAAACAGCTATCAATTCCACGATTGGAGCTGCAAGCAGCAGTTTTAGGAGCGCGCATGGTGTAAACGGTTCGCGATAGTCACAGATTTAAAATCAGCAGACAGTTCATTTGGACTGACTCGCAAACGGTTCTGTCGTGGATTCGTTCCGACCAACGTAAGTATAAGCAATTTGTTGGTTTTAGGATTGGCGAAATACTCAGTTTGACAAAACTTACGGAATGGAACTGGGTGCCAACGAAGTTAAACGTAGCGGACCAGTTAACCAAGTGGGGTGCAAATCTGGAATTGCGGTCAGACAGCTCATGGCTTAGAGGCCCAACGTTTTTGTATCAGAAGGAGGAAGAATGGCCAAGAAAGCAAATGCCACCAAGGAATACGAAAGAGGAGCTGCGAACTCATCTTCTTCTGCACGATGTGGTGATGTCAGAAGCTCTGATTGACTTCCGTCGATTTACCAAATGGACCGTTCTCGTACGCACCATGGCATCCGTAAACCGGTTTCTATCAAACTGCAAGAGAAAATCCAAGAGACTGCCGATCGAAGTGTTGAAAGCTACGAATAGACAAGGAAGAATGTTAGTCAACTTTACGGCCCAATCGGTTCGTGTGCCACTGCGACAGGAAGAGTACCAAAAGGCGGAGAGGTTATTGTTGAAAATGGCTCAGGCGGAAAGTTACAAGGATGAAGTGAAGGTCTTGATGCGAACCAAGGAACATCCGACCAATCAATGGTTATCAATCGAAAAATCCAGCCCATTATACAAACTAACTCCTCTGATCGAGGACGACGGTTTGATCCGTATGGAAGGACGAGCATCGCATGCGGAATTTCTTCCGTTTGACTTACGGTTTCCAATAATCGTACCGGATGATCATCCAATAGCAAAACTAATAGTACAGTACTATCACGAGAAATTCGGTCACGGGTATCGTGAAACAGTAAAAAATGAACTGAAGCAACACTTTTTCATTGCGGTGATTCGGAAGGTATCATCATCCTGCGTTTGGTGCAAGGTACACCGAAACCGTCCTCAAGCTCCACGGATGGCTCCGTTACCGGTGCAGAGACTGACACCGAATCTTCGCCCATTCAGTTATGTAGGAGTAGATTATTTGGGTCCTTTCGAGGTGGCGGTAGGCCGTAGAAAGGAAAAACGATGGATTGTATTGTTTACTTGTTTGGTAATCAGAGCGGTGCACGTGGAAGTAGCATACGGATTGGCCACGCAAGCGTGTTTGATGGCGATTCGACGGTTCGTCTGCCGTCGGGGACCTCCCTGTGAATTTTTCTCGGACAACGGTACAAACTTGCGAGGCGCCAGTAAAGACATCATCGGAATTACATGAACTATTGAACTTGATTGTGCTGAAGAATTAACCAACGCTAGGACCAAATGGTCATTCAATCCTCCAAGTGCACCGCATATAGGGGGCGTGTGGGAGCGACTTGTTCGTTCCATCAAAGATGCTCTTGAAGCGCTGAACGACGGCCGGCGATTGACTGACGAAATATTGCAAACGTCCGTTATCGAAGCCGAAGATATGGTGAATTCCCGTCCGCTCACCTATGTTGCGCAAGAATCATCATATCCAGATACGCTAACACCAAACCATTTTTTGAGAGGTGTTTCGCCAAATGAACCTCATGCAGCTCCCCCTTCGGTCGGTATAGCAGACGCGCTTCGGGACTCGTACGCACGATCTCAACAACTAGCCGACGAGATGTGAAAACGTTGGATAAAGGAATACATCCCTTCAGTAAATCAAAGGACAAAGTGGTTTGAAGAAGCAAAGGGTCTGAATGCTGGTGATCTAGTCTACGTGGTTGAAGGAACAAACAGAAAGTCTTGGGTACGTGGCATTGTGGAGCAGCCAATAGTTTCTGGTGATGGGAGAATTCGTCAAGCATGGGTACGAACTAAAAGTGGTGTTTTCAAAAGGCCGGCAGTGAAGTTGGCTGTGTTGGAGATTGGTAGTAAAGCTGTTCCGAGAGCTACATCTGGACCAGAATTACGGTCCGGGGAAATGTTGGGAACAACACATCTGGCACCACTGCCATCATGTTGATGGGATAGAATATCGTCATCTATTGAATCTATTGAAATCTGCATTCTCATCTGGAGTCGTAGAGAAGTTGAATTGAATTGTGAGTGAAGCTAAGAAACGTGGTTAGAGTTGAGATAGCGTTCGATCTTTGATTAAACTTAATTTAATTAAAAGTACAGTGGAATTGCCTAACTATTGCTTGTTGAAAAACTGGCAACTACTAATTAGCTATTTACATTCGGATAATTTCTTAAAGCTACTTAAACTAGGATAAAATTACTGTTAACCTAAAACTACAGTACATAGTACAGGATAAAGAAGTCATCTGCAGGAGAACAATGAGCGGAAACTAAATGTAAGTTCCCGCATAATCACAAACCATTCCTGATCTATTTTCCTTATTATTGACGACCGTTTCCGTTATTGTTACGACGTTAACCCTTAGAGATGACAACTATAAAATAACAATCTCCTATATAGTTTTAACAATATGTCAGATGTTAAAAGGCCAAATAACAATATGCTAAATAGGCGGTTAAGTTTGGTTACCATAAAAAAACGGCAATTTTCACGAACAAAATTTTAGCTGTACTTTATGCCAAAAAGTTGCTATATAATCCAGACCGATTGCAGACAGTAAAAAACCTTTCAATGACAATATGGCATACATTAACAATATATGTTAATGTAAAGGGTGTATGGTAAACATGAGATTTAACTTATCGATAACAATAACATAAAATGTGATAATATTTCTTATAAGCTAAATATAGTTTTGACTATATAGCAAATTGTTTTTCATTATGCGGGTTGACATCTAATAAAAACTAAAGTAATGCTTAACTTATACTTCAAATAAAATTACAGCTTTGATCTGTTATTTACAAAGCAGATTTCAAGGACGGTTTTACTATTAATTCCGAACACGGCCTATGTACCAAATGTGTCATTAATTTAGCGATAATCAACAAAATCATGTTGCTATTAGTATGATGGATGTAATCCAAAGCAATTAAGACAATATCAATCATCTTATAGTTGTTCACTTCCGCGTAATTTTCGGTTTCTTGAACTTTTGGGGCATCATTATTTCACTGGTTATGCTGAACAGATGATCTACACGATTTCAAGTGATCTAAATTTGGCTTAATTGAATCGATAAAGCAAGTAATGCAGTTTGGATGTGCAGAACATAGTTACACGTTACAAACTAACTGTTCTCATAGCTAATATAACAATGATTTTACAAGAAAATCGTAGACCCAATGTTGGGTACATATTTTTTTGTACACACTCACAAAATTTTACAGTATCCGGTATTTTTCACCGAACTTTCAACAGCTGAAGGTTCGGTAATTCGATTTACCGGATTTCTGTGAAATTTTGCAGTATTCCGGCAGAAAAATTACCGAAACATGTCAAATTTTACAGAAATCCGTAAAATCGGATTACCGAACTGTTCAGCTGTTGAAAGTTCGGTAAAAACTTACCGAATACTGTAAAATTTTCTGAGTGTGTATGTTCCCAACTATGGCCTGTTTTATCAATAACGTACACAGCAAAAAAAAATGTAATAAACATCAACGTAATTGATTCTAACGTATTAAAAACTGATGTAATCAAGGAAATACGATGCACAATAACATCCACTTAGTGGAATATTACATCGGTCTTCAAATTACATCATAAAAAATTATAAGTTGCATGAATGTAAAAATCACATATTAAAAACATAAATATTACACAAAAACCAATGCACATAAAGAACTCCGCAAAAAATGTTAAATATTACACGACTTTGATGCTATATCGCATTTTGTTCTTGTGTAAAATTAAATCTCGCAACACTGTCAAACGTGTTCTTTTTTTTTAGCGTATTCGTTTTTGATTCAGTTCCAAACTGGTTCGGGTATCAAAATTGGGTCGACTTTTTGTACGTTCAACATCAGTGTGTATGGTTTTATTTGTAACTGATATCAAACTGAGGTTTGCACTGACACTAAATGTTACAAATCCTCGACATCTTCGTTCAACTAACTTAACCGGCGCAATTGTTTGGTTGGACTGATGCAAACGCGGCAGAATATTTTAGTTTTATAACTTCGTGTGTTTTGCGTTTCGAAAGGTGTTAGATGTATGTAAAATGGTGAAAACTTCAAGTACCAGCTTAAACAATATATTTTGATTATTGCAGATGATCCTCCGCTGGAAGAACTTGGCCCAGCCATCTTGAGCTGCGAGCTGCCGGCTATCATTTTATTAGAAGCTCAACCAATGTATTCGCCTCCGATCCGCTACACGTTCGATCAGCTGACATCTTTAAAAAAATCAGCACTCTCTTCCCAACGACCTGTGGCAGCAGACGATCCCAAGGGCACTACATTTTCCATATGGAGGAGCCAACCCACCCGTCGGTACAAATCTCGTACTGGAAAAACTCGGCAGGATGACAAGGATAAAGGTGCATGCAACAACATTGGGAAGGGTCAATCTCAAGGACGAGACGACATGCAAAAAAACGCTGAAAGACAAGAGAATGGATTCATTGGTCAAAGATTCAGACAACCATGCATTTAGCAACCGTAACCACCATTTGATTGTGAGAAGCTATCGGGGTGAAGGCGAGAATTATCAAATGCAAAACTCTTGGGGAAAAGCTAGCAGCGTTGATGGAAAGAACTCTTTGGAGAAGCACAACTCATTCTACGATGGTCTTCACCACTATGAACATATTGTCAATGTAAAACGGAACGACTTTCCTAAACCGCACGATTCATCCGGGAGCGAAAATGACGTTGAAAGTCTGACCACATCCAACACAGGAACGCCACCGCCAGCTCGTAGCACTCCAACAAAGCTCATGGTCAATCTGACTGATGACACTCAGACTCAACTACTAGAACCAGTGTTCAATCAGGATCTTGGGCTAGTAAATGGTTCCGGAATGATAACCACTCAGCTGGTTCAAACCATGACAGACGCCAGAACTCATTTAATATGCCGCAGGACAACTTTGCCACCAACGGCAATAACAACCGTTATCCGTTTGGCTGTAGCATTCCACAGCAATACCAAAACTGTTTCTCATTGTCGTATAGCCAAGTCGCTCTACAGAACAGCGTTCCACATGTCGATATCAGCTCCGTTTATCGACGGGTGAGGGACATGATCGTGCCAACAGCAATCAGACCGCTCAAGAGCAGATGCTCAACAAAACTCAGTAGACCGAAATCCTTCGTCGGATGCTGATAAAGAACACCGCCGATAATGGATCTGACCAACAGCAACAACAACATCAAGCTTCGTAGCCGCTGCGTATTCCAACTTAACTCGAACTTCAAATACACACCCAATCGATTATGCCGAATGCCCTGCTCCCCAAAAAATTGCAAGGTCAGCGTGGAATGATCGTCGAGCAAAACAGTCAATTGTCTGCCATGGCCACAGCTCCCAAAACAACTGTACCAACTCTGCTGTTAATAACCCCTTGGGCAATGCTGGATCAAATCAGATGGACCTATCGGCATCTCTCCGGTAGATCCTGCTTCCACAGCAACAACAAGAAACCCGAACGGAAATGACGAAATGGTAGCGGAAACTGAAAACCCTCTGCCATCCATCCCTCTGAGACGAACAGATATTCGTCTGCAGTCGGTACGTATACGATCCACAGATGTATATGGTGATTTTATTTATCACCCATTTTCATTCCAATTAGAAGTGGTGAATCACCTATGTCACCTGAACCGATGCTCTCCACCGAAGAACCGGTGTTATGCTCGGTAGTGGATGAAATCGTACCGACACTGCAGATTCAATCGGTACAAGGCGGATTTGATTTGAACAAGGTGCTAGTGCAACGAGAAAAAACTTCGGCTGAGTACAATTCGGATGCGAGTGACAAGACTGAAGACTTCAAAATATCCGACGGTGCGGAATATGGACTCGATGGAAAACTTGTGATAATTCGAGCAAAGGAGGAAGAAAAGGAAACAATGGTGGAAGTAAAAAAGGTAAGAGCAATGCAAACCCAGCATTATCTTGGGGAAGTAATGGTGCATCATCTTTGCTTGCTAGTGGAGCGGCTGGTCCTGGCGGGGATGACAATGATGACAACCGTAAGAAAGAAGAGTCTTCACTTCCGTTCAATATCAAGGAGAGATTGATAAGAAAAAGAACCGACAGCTTCGGAGAATATCGCAGTAAAAACTGAAAACCGGACGAAAAAACGACAGATCCGCGACTCGCTGAAACGCATTTCGATTTTCTTGAATTTTAACTGGACAGCACTCACATAGAACATGTTGCTTACATAGAACATCAATCGGATATCTTGTTCCTCTGTCTTTTGCCCGGATGTCAGTACCATTCCAAGAAATAGCAAAATTTCATCACTCATGTTTATCGAAAGCATTGCCAGATTTTTAATTCCAATTGAATTTTTATTAATAAAACCATCCTTTTGTTTAAATTTGCGCTGTTAACCTGTTTTTTTCTATTAAATAATATCCGAAAATTACATTTACATTATAAGTTATACATTACTCCCTTTACGTCGCGACTGAGGAGTACGTCGTGATGATTCACGTTGGCTCGATGAGTTACATTGTCTCGTTTACATCGATAAGCAGTGCGTCATTTTAATGTGTACATCGAGACAACCTAACATTACACAACCGATGGAATGACCTATGTGCATCTGATTCTGTGTAATATTCAACAACTGTTTTTGCTGTGTAGTAAAAAGGTTGTTATTGGTAAAATTTCAAATGTAAATGCATGAATTTTCTGTTGTGTATATTCAAGTGGCTCATCTAAACACAAATCGAAGAGACAACATCATTGCGTAGTGAATTATAATGTTTTCATTATTGAATGGCTGATAAATCATATATGAACATCATTTAAGTGTTTGGAGGCAGTTTTACTTTAGTTTGTGTTGTGAAATGTTGTATTAAGTAAATCCAGTACAGCTTACAATGCCCTAATTCATAAAATTAGAAAAAAAAATCGTACAAAGACTGCATTTAGTAATAAATTCATCGAATGAGACGAAGTTGCATCCATGAATAGACCCAATTTGGCGCCAATAGACCGACATTAAATCCATATCCCTCGAAAGTTTATGACATTGTAAAAATAGTTGTGTAACTTTTCGTGATACATGCTACCAAATGTCTTATATCAAACTTATCTTTGTAAGTGTATAAGTAGTTGAATCTCGCTTACAGCTTAAAAACTTTGAGTTATAATGAAAAATGTGATCGCTGGTTGCATAATAAGCTGAGTCAAGGGACACATACCCTATCTATTTGTAACCACAGATACTTCCTATGTGTTCACATAACCACATACTTTTCATTTGTCACATAAAATTCATTTGTGTTTCTCAGAGGGAGCTGGTTATGTGTGAACACATCAGTATTATATGGAATTTTCAATGGATTTTCGCCAATAAATATGTGTGGATTATTTTTCGTGTACCCTGCATTGGGTAGTATCACGGACTAATTACGGACGTCGGACAGACAATTTATTCATGACGCACCTGGTCAAAAATTTCAGTGTATCATGTTCCATTAGAATATCATTATCAGAGCAGTACCAGAAAAATATAGCAACACTGCTTTTTTTCAACTTCGGCAACCCTTTTTTTTGTCAAAACAAAGTAAACAAAGTCTAGAAACGCGTGAGCACGGATGTTATTGGCGGTCTTTCAGTAGTGACGTATGTAACTTTTTCGTTCCACAACGCCTGCATGAAAAGTATGGCTCTGAATGCGATTGGTCCCAATAGACCAAGTGGATAAAACTGCTGACAATTCCAAACGTGCATGAAAAGAACCAACCAATATCCGAGAATAAAGGGCGATACGGTCAAAATTTGGTCAATAATCAACTTGACGTATTTATTTCAATTTTGCATTTAAAAAACCTGAACACCCCTCATTTTGAAGGTGTGTGTGTAGAATGTTGCTCCTATTTTGATTTTGGAATTCACTCTTCAGTTGTCAAAATGCCGTCCAAGCAAGAAGAGCAGCGTATCAAAATTTTGCTCGCGCATCGCGAAAATCCGAGCTACTCGCACGCAAAGTTGGCAAAATCGCTAAAAGTTGCCAAATCAACCGTTACAAATGTAATTAAAGTGTTTGGGGAACGTTTGTCGACAGCCAGGAAGTCTGGGTCGGGGGGAAATCGAAAACTGGAAGCCGCTGAGACGACAAAGAGAGTTGCCGGTAGTTTCAAGCGAAACCCTAACCTATCTCTCCGAGATGCCGCAAATAAGCTGGGTGTATCGTCTACAACCGTGCATCGAGCCAAAAAACGAGCCGGACTATCGACTTACAAGAAGGTAGTGACTCCAAATCGCGATGATAAACAAAATACGACGGCCAAAGCGCGATCCCGGAGGCTGTACACGACGATGCTGACGAAGTTTTTACTGCGTGGTAATGGACGACGAAACCTACGTCAAAGCCGACTACAAGCAGCTTCCGGGACAGGAGTTTTATACGGCAAAAGGAAGGGGAAAGGTAGCAGATATTTTCAAGCACACGAAACTGTCAAAGTTCGCAAAGAAATATCTGGTTTGGCAAGCCATCTGTACCTGTGGCTTGAAAAGCAGCATTTTTATAGCTTCCGGGACTGTCAACCAAGAAATTTACGTGAAAGAGTGTTTGAATAAACGTCTGCTGCCTTTCCTGAAGAAACACGGTTGTTCCGTACTGTTTTGGCCGGATTTGGCATCTTGCCATTACGGTAAAAATGCCATGGAGTGGTACGCCGCCAACAACGTGCAGGTGGTTCCCAAGGACAAGAACCCTCCCAACACGCCAGAGCTCCGCCCAATTGAGAAATACTGGGCTATTGTCAAGCGGAACCTAAAGAAGACCAAAAAAACTGCTAAGGACGAGCAGCAGTTCAAGGCAAACTGGCTTTCTGCGGCGAAGAAGGTGGACAAGGTGGCTGTACAAAATCTGATGGCAGGGGTCAAGCGTAAGGCCCGGCAATTCGGATTTGGAAAAGCGGAAGCCTAACTGAATATTTTTCCTGAATTTTATACTAATTGAACTTGAAAAAGAAATTTGATTTGATTTTTTAAATAAACGATTTCACCGATTTACACGCGTTTTCTCTTGACCAAATTTTGACCGTATCACCCTTTATTATAGATGTATCTAGATCAAAACATCGTAGAAGTTGCATTGTGACATCAGCCACCTCGGGAGTACGACACACCTCGAAGAAGTCATGTTTGCATCGGACTTCTTGAAATTACGGTAAGTAGCGAATAGCCTGTTGCATCATCCAATCTAGAACACGGTCCACCGGTTTACCACGAGCTGCTCGCAGCAGGTTGTCATTTTTAAGAGGTGGAAAATTCTGCAACGAAACAGCGCCTTCATTTAAAATACTAATCGACCACTATCTTTCCTTCATAGGCGTAAATTAACTATTATCCACCTCGACAACCATCTTTGACCGGGTACTTACATCACAGTGGATCAGAAGGTGCCGGAAACAGAGCTGCATCGCCTTCGTACTCCGTACAGACGAAGTGTAAAATAACAAAAACAATGTAAGAAACAACGGTGCGAAAAACATTCCGAGTACAATGATATTATGGTTCCAGTTCAAAATCGAATTTATCGACTAGCGACAATCGATTTTACTCTCGTTCTGTACGTTATACCTAATGTCGGAAGTAGTGCGCTGTACGGCGCATCTGATGGGCCATACAGCGCAAAACTTCCGACATTAGGTGTAACGTACAGAACGAGAGTAAAATCTATTGTCGCTAGTCGATATATTCGGTTTTCAACTGAAACCATAATAATGCGCGGTCTAACATAATGTGCAAAATTTTCAAACCTCAACAATAGAATTCTATTCAGTCAATTAGTAGAAAGTTGATGCGAAAGTTGCTCTCAATCGATCTGGTTGAACGAAATTAAATTAAAACTAATGACTACGACTCTTCTCTTCAGTTATACCTTAAAATCATATCCCATCAAAATCCCAAATAAACTAACTAGTTAAAAAAAATCAAAATCAAAGTTGACTAGTTCCACTTCCAGTTAAACAAATGTAGCCAAAGGATATTCCCACTATTTTCCGATTAGTAATCGTTTTCAGCGGTTAAGTGGATCCGTATTGATGAACGTTTAAGCCAGCGACAGGTTTCCCTAAAAGGCACCACGAAAACTCTCCCTAGCTTCTTGTCATCAGGTTATACTCTACAATCGTTTCCGGAACATGACGGATGCGTTTAGTGATAAGCTGCATCTTCCATGGAACCTGTTAATAATACGTAACCAGGTGATTGTACGGATTCAGACAGTCTTAAATGCTGCAGATTGAAAAACTCAATTATATCAAGGTTTCAAGAATTCAAAATGAAATCGATTGTACTGGTTTCTTACTGTACTCGAAATTGATATTTTTTGGAATAGCTCGTTCTCATCTTGGGCATCCATTTCGTTGAGGTTCAGAAACCGCCGACAAGACGTTATTCGTGCCAGACATGGCAAATTTTTCCTACATCAATTCCCTCCAGCATGATCAACGAACATTCACCCATTACATTTTAGCCATTTACCCTCGCGCATTAGCACTCGACGAAAACTTCCACCGTTACCCTGCGCTCGACAATCCGATGATTGACCAACTGAACCGATTCCAATACCAAGATATGATACAAAGAAAGCTATTGTTCAGGGTTTTGAATTGATCCATTTCACAGCAGGACAGTATGCTGAACATTCATGGTTCATAATCTGCTTCGAGTAAGTGTTTTTTATGAATATGTTGATAATCAAATCCGCGCGATGGTAAATTTTGTTTAATTTTTATTTTACATATTTCTTATTTAAGGAAATGAAAGTGATACGGCCTCAATGAATTTTACACGCTTTCAAAAATAGGCAACGTGAATAATAATCCATACTAGATGTTAATTAGGTGAAGCTGCTCGAAACTGGTGGCAAATAGGAATACGGAAAAGAAAGCTAAACGTAGTTGGGGATTGGGTTATTCTGAAAAATGTCGTAGAAATGCTGGTGCGAATTAAGGGGGATTGTACAGACGTCATTATTTCTACCCTTCCGAAGAAAAGAAAATATCCCATCAATGCATGATTTTTACCTTACCTGTAACAATATAATTGTCTCTTACTCTCAAAACCAACAATTCAACGTATGGATTTCCGTTCGAATAAACGATGCTGGGGTGTCGATGGCATTATCAGTGACACCTACGGCAGCAGCAATTATTCCGGTGGTAGCGTTGATGTCACCTATAGTCTTTGCGTTAGTTGGGTTTGTTCCGGCGGTTTGGGTGGAGTGTAAGGGTTAATACACCTGAGGGAACAGCTTGAAATAGTTTATCATATTCATTGGCTATAAGAAAAAAGGAGAAATATATCCGAAGAAAACTTACCCGACATTCGACTCAATGTTGCTTACAGATAATGTCGAGATTGTTGAACTAAATCTTCGTTATATGATTTTTATTTACTTCTACAATTGTTGACATAGAAAATCTCCACCGTGGTCAACGCAATTACATCAGCAACTTAAGCGTGGGTGTCATAGAGGTGAAAATATGGCTGATTACATGCAAACTTGTTTTCTTGTCACATTTGAAAGAAGCGAAAATTTAGAAGTTTTACTTTAGGCCAAGCCTCAAATTTTCTATCGTTACTACTTCCAAGATGGTATTGCGGTGATCCACTTTGTGCTGCAGCCAAAAGACGGGCGGGCTAAGCCAGTTGGGTGGAATCTTAAGTCACTATCAGGTGAATCCATATGCACATTCTTTCCATCTCTATTTCTACGCTATACGTTTTCTGCAATTGTTCAAATCCAACTCACTTTTTGATTGGACAAATCCATAGGTTCCGACACCGCTGGTGGAATCCAACTGCCTTCGAAACTGGTATCAGCATTTTCGCAGCCGATTGGGTGATGCAAATGTTTTATCCGTCTTCGGTTTTTTTCCTCTTTCATTTAGAAATTCCAACTTGCAGAAAAATCTGTAGTAGACGTGAATCCTAAAAAAAGAATCGATCGAATAATACGGAGTAGAACATATGGTGCTAGTTTAATTTACTTGAAAACACCGGTGATGATAAAAAAAATGACAAGTGATGTAAATAATATCAGCTGACATAACTAACATGCACGCTAAAACACGTCAACGCCAATATTCAACATATTCTAGTATACCCGGCACTTTAACTCTAGTACTGTACTCTAGTAGCTGGTTCTCTAGTACAATAGTGATCCATAATTTTTCAAATGTTTCTTCGGCACAACTATGTCCTTCCCTTTTGGGTCCATGGTAGTATGATTCGGATACTACCGTTCAATGCCCTCCGCTCGTTTCCAAACTTGTATCTTTCAATTTCAAAGCCTGCTGTTGCCCTATACCATACCATGCACCCCTTATAATGAACTCACATGCACACACTCTCAAATACTCAGTCAAAATAACACAGCAAATCAAAACAAAGGCGCAAATATGTATAACAAGGTGCTGGCTTCAAGGTGTAATTCGAACCAAGGGGTTCTACAACAGTGAACCAATTTCAAATCGCTAGTTACTTATTGATTGTTGCCTATACGGAACTATCAATACACTTTCTCTTCATTTCTATTCGTTCTAGCAATAAATTACCGTCCACTCCTAGAGCTTCGCATGGAGATGAGAAATTATCTGCTTCTGACAAACTTCATGCTGGTTTTGTTTAAAACAAATTTATGGATTTACTTTACAAGGGGAACTTCATTGATTCGAATCTGTTTTACGAACTTATTTAAATAAAAATATTGAATAATCACAAAATACTTTGTTAATACAACAGGACTCAATTATCATATCTCGAGTAATTCATGTTAAGGGCCTAAAAGCCATTTGTAAACAATGACTTTAAATGTCGATTTCTCGTAAATCATAAATCACTCTCGTGAAATGAAAGCAGCATCTGGTAAAAGAATGTTAGTTCTACCATATGGAGTAGCTGCTTATAGTAGGATTCTTGTGATTCGTGAAAGATCAACGTTTAAAGCCATTGTTTACAAATGGCTTAGGCCCTTATCATGAATTACTCGAGATATATACACAGGAAAAAATCTTGCAGTAAAAACTACCATTTCAACCGACTATGCCTATCTTTAAAACTACCATGAAATTTCAGTCAAATTTACTACGTTTATAGTAAAACCTTCAACGTTTCTGGTATATTTGACAGATCTTATATTGATTTCAACCGCAACATGGTTGATCTTATCGCAGGCATGGTAAAATCAAACGCATTTATAGTCAGCTGAAAATTGTTGGTGATTGCGCTTAATTTAACCCTCGAAATGGTAGTTTCTACTGCGACTTTTTTTTGCGTGTACGAATAAAATTGATTGATGAATACAAAATTAACAGAAAAACTGGCTGCTCTGGTCAGCTATTAGAACACGCTAAAACAAGAAAATGGAATATTCGGTACAAAATACCGAAAACCGCACAAAAGTGCACATACTGAAATTATCGGTAACCATGGATTACCGAAATATCGGTATTGTTGGAAAACCGGGAAAAGCATTAATAATTACTTATTTTTGAACGGTTATTTTTACAGAAAGTGCTTGCAGCTCAATGACAGCATTTTCAACCAAATTTAGGTAAAATATAACGATAAAATCTGAAAATCCACTTTACTGAAAAAATAAGTAAAATCAAACGTTTTATTTCGGTAAATTATACCGATACTTTAGGTTTTGCTACCAAAACCTAATTTTCGGTAAAATTAAAACCTTATTTTTGGTAATCTTATCTTAGAGCACCCGTAGCGGTGCGCGACTAAAATATATTTGATCGCCCTCACCATCACTTCAAACCGTATCGGGCGCAACTAAAAGCGCTAGCAAAATTGTGACGCGACTATCGGAAAGCATCGGGCGCTCAAATTTAGCAACGCGATAGTAGCGCGAGAGAGGGTTGCTATTCGACTGCCAAGTGTCAAAAACCTTCGATTGGTTTGTTGTTTATTTTTGTTCACGCAATCAAACGTGCTGAAAAGTGATTTTCATCGGATAGTTTAAGTGGCAAGGGGCGCTGGAACGATTAAATTTCCCGATAATTGCAACTGCGGAATAATCCATCCCGAAAAGTAACCGTAAGTAGATGTTATTTTGATTGTGCCTTGAATCTGTGGATTATTGACGAAGTATTATATCGTTTTTATTTACAGAACATGAGTGCATCCAAACGTGGAAAGAACTGGAAAGGATATTACAAGAAGCATTATCAGAAAGAGAAAGCAGAGTTGAATCCCAACCAAGGTATGAAGAAGTTTTCGAAGCTTTCGAGGATGACGACGGCAAGCTCGGCAAAGACGATGAAGCTGGCGAAGACGACGAGACTGGTGAATGGGACATGGCTGGTGAAGACAAAGAGGCTGATGAAGATGATGAGAAGCACCAGAAGATCCAATTTTGTGAAGAATTCCTTGATGTCAGTTTTGATACTGATTGAATTATCAGCTATATTTATATATTCGGTGTGTGTGTGTGTGTGTGTGTGTGTGTGTGTGTGTGTGTGTGTGTGTGTGTGTGTGTGTGTGTGTGTGTGTTTTTTATGCCCCTTCTCCTTTTACTTTTCTCAAATGTTCAATCAAATCTTCTCGTAGCTGGTAGCTGGATCGTTGCATTGTGAACATCATCATAACGTGCGAGGAAAGCCGTAAAGTTTTTACTGGCGATTCCCACGTTTAATGACCTATCATTTATCCAGAAATCTCTTTCAGGTTCGGTTGTAGTATCTCGTTGATGTTCAATTATCATATTGTGTAATATTATGCAACAACGCATGATTGTTGCCAGATCGTTCTTATGCCACAGTCTTGCTGGATTCTTCAAAATAGCGAATCGTGCCATGAGGACTCCAAAAGCACGTTCCACATCTTTTCTAGTTGCTTCTTAGAGTTTAGCAAAGTGCTGAAAAAAGTAGAATAATATTTGATTATTAGCCCATTTCCGTTAGACCTTTCACCATTTTTGTATTTATTTCTTACGACAACTCTAATTTATGTTTATTTTATATGCCCTCCTGATATCAGTCTATGTATCTTCTTTGTATAATTCAATGTTTGTATTTTTGTACGTTTTTCATATACGACCCTCAATAACTTAAGAACGCGTGGATCCGTTTTAACCAAATTTGGTACACGTATTCTTCAACTCTCTAGGACAAACATAGGGAGGTTGAGAAGGATAAAGGGAGGTTATGAAGGATAAAGGATAAAGGATGCAGAGCGTGTCCAGGCATATGAAAACAGATAATCAATAACTCTCATGCTCCTGAGTGAGTTGGTGAGTTTGATGATGAGTTTGGTGATGACTTAGTGAGTATGGTGGAGAGTCTGTTAATGATTTTGGTGGTGAGTTTGATGATGGGTTTGGTGGTGAATTTGATGGTGAGTTTGGTGATGAATTTGGTGGTGGGTTTGATCATGAGTTTGGTGATGAATTTGGCGGTGAGTTTGATGGTAAGTTGGTGATGAATTTGGTTATGTGTTTGTTAATAAATTTGGTGGTGAGTGTGGTGGTTAGTTTGGTGGTGAATTTGATTTTGATTTTGGTGGTGACATTTGTGGTGAGTTCTGGGTGGATTTGGTGTTGTTTTTCATGGAATAATTACAAAATCTGGACCTCAGCCTGTGTGTTGCTGAAACTCGAATAAAACCTGGACCTTTTCTCAAAGTTTCATCAAAAGTTATCATTTTTGAACATTTAAGTTTTTTTCCATAAAAGACCTTGGTCTTTTAGGTGTAAATAAAAAAGAAAGGAATGTCTAGGGACACTAGAGGAGTTTCTAAAAAGATTTCCTGGAAAAAAAATATGTTTAGAAGAATTTCAGAAGGACCACCTAGAAGATCTTTTTGTCAAACTCATGGATGATCTGCTGGAGTACGTATACTGTAAAGAGCGCACAATATTTATATATATATATATATATATATATATATATATATATATATATATATATATATATATATATATATATATATTATATATATATATATATATATATATAAATATATATATATATATATATATATATATACTATATATATAAAAATGAAATGCTGTCCGTTCGTGACAGCATAACTCATGAACGACTCAATGGAATTACTTGATTTCTTTTTCATTTGATTCGTCTTGAATTCCAACAGGTTTTTAAAATAAAAAATGTACGAAATTTTTTTCGGGAAAGTAAAAAAAATCATTTAAATTAAATTTTCACTTTGTATGGAAATATCATAATAGAAAACAACAACACCATCCATCGAGTTGGAAGGAGAAACCGTTGGAAAATTTTATAATGGCGTCTTAATTAACAAAAAAGGACGAGAGAGGAGCGAATCTCTCATTGTTATTTAGGACTTTTTGAAAAATTATGCGAAAAACGATAATACACTGGAGTCGTTTATTATGCGAGTTTTTGTTTACGTGGTGTTCAGAATTCACGCGAGGAGATACTGTTCACTTAGATTTTGTCATTAACGCGTTTAAATAATCACTTTTGTTGCTTTTTACGAGGTTTTCGTAAATTACGGGTTTGTACGTGAATTCTAGGAGCTACTCAGTTGTTTTTAAGGATTTTTTTTTCAGCGCACTCATTCCTGCGTAAAAAGCAACCTTACCCAAGTAACATTGCCAAAACCATCCAGCTTTACTAAGTTTTATTAAAGTTTTATGAAAGCCACCAGAAATCAATTCGGTTTTATTATGGCAGCAAGAGATGCCAATAGGTTTCAAATTTTAGTCAGGTTTATAAGAACCTACACAGCTTTTTACAACAATCTTAAAACCTTAACTTCTAAAATTTTATCCCTATCAAAGTTTTTATTTTGACTTTGTAAAATCATAAAATGCTGTTTTGAAATACCGTTTTAGGACTCATTCATATTATCTTATTATGGTCAGTTGAAAAAGCATTTTAAAACCATTTTGCTTCCAGTAAATGCATTAAACGTTTAATTGGCAATTTGAAAAGCTTCCAAGCGATCAGATAGTTTTATAGTAACCATTGCTAAAACTGTGATTTCTTGCAATCGCCATATTGGAATGAATGAAATAATTGAAATGTGAAAAAAAACACTAAATTTTAAATGTCATACAATTGAACTGTAGATCTAAGGCAAATTTCGGTATTCGTTCAGATAACCTTATTGAATTCCATCAATTTTCAGAAGTTTCTTGATTAATTTATCGAATATATTTCTTTAAATTTTGTTTTTGATGTTGTAAACTCGCATAATTTCCGAGGCGTATTAATTTTCAGCTCTCATCATGCCAATATTCACCATACAATTAAATGCGCATATGATTTGGAGCATGATATGCTTAACAAAAAAACTCAATTTGTTTTATATATTTTGCTTTCAAACATAATTTTCCGCAACACTTGAGCTTTTTTCTTAGCCATTATTTACTGTTGAATGAATCAGAAGAGCAGAGAATCGAACAAAGCAGAACAACAAAAACCAACCACGATATCGCCGTGAATTTTGACAGCTGTGGCCATTCGGCATTATCTTTCATAATAACATCTTTCACTAGAACATTTTCAAAATCTTTATGGTCTTGGAAAGGTTTTATTAATTTGTTACCACAACCGTCTAAAGAGTGGGCCACTTTGTACACATTTCGGCTTTAAAGATGCATAGAGGAGGTATTGGTGGACAAAATAGTTTTGAATGTAGTTTCATCAACAAAGCCGGGAGGGGCGCTATACGGCTGGAATAGAACTGAAATTGTTACTTGGGCAGTGTAAACGTGTAGGTTCACGTATAAATTGAAACGTTTGTATTGGTGATATCTCGCAGCGAGATGTAAATAGGAGTGAAGTTCGATGGAGAATGAGAGTATTAGTTTTTGTATTCTATGTTGATCTGACAGGTGTATAATAACATTTTTGTTAATATTAGTATCGTTCACTGTTTATATTAATATTGCATCAGGAAAGTGAAAACGAACATATTACTAGAAATTTAGAAGAAACTAATTATGTTGCAATTTCAATTTCAATTAGTATTATTGTGCAATGCCTCCTGCTAGACGAAGTAATATTGGTCGCTGCAGCCGCACGACTGTTAGCGCAGCAAAATCTTGAATGAGACGTTCTGCATGCAACTCAAAATGACTTGGATCGACAACGAATGGCACGGGCTCGACCGATGTTGGATCAAGAAGAGAGAGCAGGTCGAAATACAAGCGATAGAAAGAAGCGTAATCGGGAAGCATCAGAAAGATCTGGTGACAATCGTACCCAAAATAACATCACTAAACGACTACGACAGCAAACCTACATTCTGCAAAATCTTCAACGTGCATTTCAATATGATCCTTTGATTAATTTCAGTGCGGATATATCAATCGCCATTGAATCAATGAGTGAAGTTTGTTCGCATTGTTATGCATTGTAGCTCCCAAATGAAACACCAAATGAATTGTGTTGTGCAAGTGGCAAAGTTAAAGTAACGCCACTAAATCCACCACCAGAGCGTTTGCGCTCATTGGTTTCTGGATCAGAAAGTGATTCTAAACATATTCTGCAGAACATCCAGAGTTATAATGGTTGTTTTCAAATGACTTCGTTTGGGGCAACGAACATAATAAGAGAACAGTTCATGCCAACACCTATGGTAATATCTATAATATTCTATAAGTGTTCTTGGACAATAAACCTTACCTTACAGCAACACATTTTGATTAAATCATCACACAACAGTAAGAAATTAACTCTAAATAAATGGAATTAATACTTATTGCAAATAAACTTTTTCATTTATAACTCCTTCTCCAATTTTCCATTAAGTAATTCAATTATGGGCAGGACAACGTCTGCCGGGCCAGCTAGTATATATATATATATTTATATATATATATATATATATATATATATATATATATATATATATATATATATATATAAATATATATATATATATATATATATATATATATATATATATATATATATATATATATATATATATATATATATATATATATATATATATATATATATATATATATATATATATATATATACATATATATAAATATATAAATATATATATATATACTATATAACGTGATATGGAGTATCTTGATGTCAGCATCTATACATCTAGTTTTCACCGGAAATAATGTACATAGCATTTGATATCAAGATACTCCATATCACGTAATATAGGTTGTAGTGCGAACGGGGTGTTAAGGTGACTTAATTACTTGATAGGCTGCCGTAAAGATGCTTTGGAACTGCTTATTGATTACCTGCGTAGTTTTTACTGACTTTTGTGTAATGTTAAGTTTTCAATATAAGACGTTATTGTTTACCTAGTAGAAAGTTTTTTCGGGCAGTTTAAGCAAAGTAATTGGTGATAACGAGAGCAGAAAATCGTCGATAATGGCCAATTCCATGTAGTTTGAAAAATAGTCGGAACGTTATTACCAATTTCAGTTTTAGATACTACGATGTAATACATTTGAACATTTGTTCTTTCTAAAGTGCATAATTTGAAATACTAATCAAAATGGATAAATTAATCAATTGCATGTCTTTTTGTTAAAGCATCCTGTAAAATAAAACTACAGAAATATACCCAATTTTCAGTAAAAAGTAACAATACAATATTATCTTCCATCAATACTATTGCCCAATATTAGGTAATTTGTATTTACGATTGTATGACTTTTCCCGGAAAACCATTTCCCGGAAAACCGTTTCCCGGAAGACCTTTTCCCGGAATAACATTTCCCGGAACAGACCTTTTCCCGGAAATACTTTTTCCGGAATATACCATTTTCCGGAAACCCATCTTCCGGAATTTTTGTTTACACCGAAAATGTGATTTTTTTCTATCTTTAATATTGTAATTTCAATCACTGCCCTATCTAGTTTTGCGAAACATAAATACCAAAAACTGAAACTTAAGAATATTAGTAATTATCTGAGCATATTTTTTTTGAAAGAACTGCTCATGCTCGAAAGAAGGTAAAATATCTGATAAATCAGCACTTTAAAATACAATTCATATTATAATTTTGTCCTTTCGAAAACGTACAATTTGTTATTGAATTAAATTTTTGTTACAAAAGCGATTGCAAAGCTATTCGAATAAATGCGAAATGTTATGCGAATAAACTTGTACAGCAAAAATCTTAATGCCAACATTCCTAAAACTAATGTGCATGCTCTCGGTGAGTTATTTTAGTTGATGATGTGGTAGTTACATTTTAAGGTTTTTTGATTTCTACCATATTACTTAAAAAATCTATTGGCACTGATGGGGCGATGTCAATTGTAAACCGATTCAACATCTATAAGTAAACGTTTATAAATATATAACCGATACTAGATATTCTAAAAGGTCTGATCATAGTCAAGCTGGGACGAATTAAGGAAGCTTGTGCAGTGAATATAAGGGGGGCTGCCGCCCCCATACCCCCACTTGTGGGGGCTTGCCGCCCCCATACCCCCGCGATGGGGGGCTGTGCCGCCCCCCAAGCCCCCGCTGCAAAGGATCGAAATTTGAGTGAGGAATAAACCCTACGCAGCACTGTGCTATTTGTTCTTGGATACAAGGAGACATATTGTTATATAAGTCATAAAAAAAGCAATATGAATATTTCATACAATATACGATACATTTTTTCTATGTACAAAATCCGTATTTAAGAAACGCGAAAATTTTCAGTTATAAATAGACTAAATCAATCGGAGGTATGGATAATGGACTGTACGTTTTCCTCAGCTCCACACAATTTCAAACAAATTTTTATAATTCTTGGAAGCATTGGAGATGGTGCTCTAAGGAAGTTTGCTCCTTTTGTGCACTACTTACTGCCATGCAAAAAGGAAGCAGTATACAAAAGGGCACTCTATAATTTCTGTCTGTGTGAATATTTCTGTCTGGGCAAATCAAAACAATACATGAAGTCTAAAAAATGAACATATTTGGTCGTGAAAAATAAATTCCGGGAAATGGTACATTCCGGTATGTGGGGTTTCCGGGAAATGTTTCATTCCGCGAAATGGTTTTCCGGGAAATGGTCTCTTCCGGCAAATGGTCTTCTGGGAAATAGTTTTCCGGGAAATGGTTTTCGGGGAAATGTCGTACAATCGTATTTACGCATAATTTAGGTATGTGCACTTTTGAGCGATTATCGGTACTTTTTAACGATCTTTAGGTATTCTCATCTTAGCGTGTGAAGCACTAGTTTAGCAGCGACCGATACAGAACACGGTAACAAAATATAGTAGCGACCGGTGTGAGATTGAGTGACTAAACTAAAATGCCCGATGCGCTGGTATTTTAGTCGCCCAGATAGTTGCGCCCGATACGCATGCTCTTAGCGTGAAGGACTTCAGAGTTGAACTTAGTGAACCGTCAAAATTAACAGCATAGAGGCTGTCAGTTTTGTAAAAAGTCAAAATCAGCTGTAAATATAGTACTTTCTGTTTTTCTTCTTTTTTTTCGATACAACTAACAGAATGTAAACAAATAGAACACATTGCATCACACGCCGGGATTTTACAATTCGTTTGAATTTAACTCGCAAAAATAACGATCTAGACTCACAATGTGGCCCCTTATTTTACATTTTTTACGATCAAACGCTGTATATATTACTCTTCCGATTGCAGCAGTGGTTGGCGTTGTTGGGTATAACATTGAGAACATGCTTTCGGACAAATACACTCCGTACAGCGGTAAGTAATTCTAATTTTATTACCGACCGGTTTTAATCTACGGTGGTTTTATACAATTCCAGCATCCATTGAAGAGAAACGAGTGGAAAGAAATACAGATGATGCCCATCTTAGAGATGCAACAAATGTCGAAAAGCTCGTGTACAAAGAAAACGTTCTGGGCAGAAATGTTTCACCATCCCTTGAAAAAATGACGAAATAAATAAATCGATTGATTGTCATGATTTCCGATATTTGTTCTGTTTTTCTAAACTAAGAGAGGTATTCATAACAATTTTTCAACAAACTTGGTTAACATTAGACTAGTTTTGCTACTGTTGAAAGTTCAAATCGGTTCACATCGAAATATGTCCGATTTTATAGAAAAAAGGCGCAGTTTTACATGAAGAAAGCAATTATAAAACCTAGAGGGTTTGAGCTGTTTAGTAGAATGCCTGAAACAAGAAATTAGAAGAAAAATTAGTATTCTCCATTTAATTCCAACTACCTTTGCTTCAAATTATTTCTTTGCCACTGAAGAAGTCTGCACATTGTAGACGAAATACGCGTATCTGTCGAAGATAAGCAAAAGTAGTTGGAATTAAATGGAGAATACTAATTTTTCTTCTAATTTCTCGTTACAATTATAAAAGTAAATTAAAAATGTCCGTTTACTTTAATACCAAATTATTCGCATTCATTTTCAAGAAGAATCTTTAGGGTACATTTCAAGATCTGAAAATCACTGAGAAGTCTCATAAGTTTTGAAAAATCTAAAACTATATTTTTAAAAATGGAGTGACATAATCATCTACGTAATGTCAAATTTGTCACCAGTTAACTTATTTACCTTACTAGCGAGTTTGATAAAAAAAAAAAATCTTTTATCTTTTTCGATACGTAATGGCGTTGGGTCCAGTTACATAATAAGCTAATCCCTTCTTGAAACAAAATTATGCCCAAATAAATATTAAAAAAAAAAGAATTACCACAGAGTAACACACCGTGCAGTGAGAATAATTCTATGGTTGTACCGACAATTTAATTGTAGACAAGATAATTACTTCATCAGTGGGCTTCGTGGTTAGAGGCATCGCCCGTCGTTCAAACGATTGGCATGAAGTGGAGAGAATTCAGCCTGTGAAACTTTTCGCCATACGAAAATGTCCATACTAGTTCATGGGGTGTTAGATTAAGTTGTCCGTTGTAATTCTGTACGATCTCGCAATGAAGACCGTTTAAAGATCAGATCGGGTTTGTTTACAGCCCTTCTTATCGACTAGCAGTCTCTTGGTTTCACTATAGACACTCTAGTAATAGACCGGACAACGTGAGTCTGGCACAGTTGATGTATCCAAAACAACCGTCAAATCGTATGGGAAATGCGTGGAAATGTTCGTTTTGGATACATCATGGCGGCACGTTGTCCGGTCTATTACTAGAGTGTCTATAGTTTCACCTCGTCGAAAACTTTATTGTATTTGAAAAGGGCTAAAATTAAAGTGGTCGTGGGATCGCGCCGTGCTCGCGATTCATTTAAAAAAATGGCATACAATCAATTGCGCTGTTGTGTGTTGGTGATTCTCCCTCAAGTGAGCTCAGGCCCAACGTGTCGTCGTTCGCGGGTATTGTGTATAGACACTCTAGTAATAGACCGGACAACGTGCCGCCATGATGTATCCAAAACGAACATTTCCACGCATTTCCCATACGATTTGACGGTTGTTTTGGATACATCAACTGTGCCAGACTCACGTTGTCCGGTCTATTACTAGAGTGTCTATAGTATTGTGGGGGAAGATATGCCAGTATCTAGAACTAGATTTTAGAGGAAAATACCACAACCGTGCCAAAGTGAATTTTGATTCGGTGTTCAGGATTAGTTTGTAAATTAATCAGTGCAAGAAGAGTGTATTAGACACACATATCATGTTACTACCGGAAGGTTTCCGACACGTCGACGACGGACGGGTTGATGTGGACGAGTACCGACGGCAGCAGCTGCGGTCCAGCAACACTTGGCCATCTAGGATATCGAGGAGAGCTGGTTTGCAAAGCAACAAATAATTTATTTCTACCATATTTTGAAGACAATATCTAATAGCCTGTTTTATTTTATTTTATTTTGTCTATTTCGTTTTGTTTTGTTTTTCGTTATGCTTGTCTCTTTTCAGTAACATTGGAGCGGCCCATTGCTTTTGGCGAAAAGTGCTACATATTTTCAGCGTATCGTTAACCAAAACGAACCCTGCTGCTGCTGCTAACCTTTCCCCAACTATCCAACATCCCAGTGATTTCTCGTGGAAGTGCAGAGGATTTCTCGGCTTCCTTCAAAGCGAGTATCATGACAACACGTTCCTTCCCATTCCCTACTTGACCAGCATTCGGACACGGCCGGCGCCGGTATTGCTTTGAAAGGATTAACAGTTTTTACACATTGAAGATGCATGTTAGTCCCAAACATCATCTGTTGGTTCTTTGTGCAAATACAGCTGATCTGGCAATAACGGAATTGCAACCGTGGGCGGTCAATCATGCTCATGCTCATGCTCATGAAAAGGGCTAAAATTAAAGTGTAAATGTCTAAAATAATCATGAAAATGGTCGAATTGACCACGTTTATGATATTCTTGACTATGGGCATGGTTATAAGGACTATTTCAATATTATAGTACATGTTGTACTTCAAAGAAACAACTGTTTTATTGATCATTTTGACCATGTCATAGTCGGTTCAAAATCATTGTACTGTCGTAGTCATCCTAACCCCCTAATGATAAAATTTATTATAAAATCTTTGTCTGTGTGTTTTCTAGCTACATTAGTGCGCACTCGGGTACATCATGGCTCGAACGATGGGATGTTTTCGAAGTTTGATCAGGGTTCTTCAAACATTAGCTACTTATTTAAGGATATAAAAAAATCTCATTTGAAAAATTTCAAACAATACCCTAAAGATCCAACCGGGCTTTGTACAAGTGTCTAGCCTTTAAAGTTATTTTTTATTATCACCGCAAAAATGGGGGTATAAATAACGATGTCATTCAGTATTTGATTATACAAATATTTCGCATTAAGTTTGAGGATTGGCCGGTAGTAAATTATAAAGAAACCGTTAAAATATTACTAAGGTTCTCGGTAATTGAATATAAAGGTGTGGTGACATGTTCGGCTCTTTTTTAAGGATTGTTCTGTTAATTTTGAAGATTTTCGGTAATTTTTAACACATTGCTAATGAAATTTTGACCAGTTATTTGAAGATTTTATAACTTTAATTTGGCGTTAACAAAGCTCAAATCGGTACACAAATAGCTCAGTATGTCATTGGACACTAAACTATTGGTTACTATTATAATAGGCCGTCAAGTACTGTTTCGTCCATATCTTCGTAACGAAATGTCCGAATGAAAGAAAAATCAAAAGCGTTCTACGAGAATGTTGTTGTTGGCCACAGCGAGTGCAAATCAAAATTCCGTAAACTTCCTTATCGAATAGTTTACTCTAACGAGAAAGTTATAAAATTCCTGGGAAAACAGTTTGGGTTAGGAAAGTTATAACATAGCTTTTGAAGGTCTTACTTTTAGTGATTCTCGCTGTTCACGTGCACAATTTTCACTTCTCCAACTCGACGGTTTACCAAATCTACCGACGGTTAATACTCAGAAAATATGTTGGTAATTCGAGCTACTGTTCTAGCGATAGGAACCTATGTTCATAAGTTAATTTTTAGGATAGGCTACAAATTTATATTGTTTAACTCACTTTTCTTTCCGAGCCGCAAACTAAACCGCAAATTGCTTGGCAGAGGCAAACTAGACAAACGGCGGCCCTAATCTTCGGTGTATTACTTTTCTAGCGCCCTAAGGTTATACATAATTAAGATACACTCACTTATTTCAACTTTCCGCATAAAATCCTCACCTCTTTAGTTCACAGATGGGGATATCGTGACACTTAGCACGTAAGAGCTTTAGTATTAAACTTAGATTTAATTAACGTTTAAAGTAGATTTAATGATAATTTTCGACCTAGTTTAGATTGTAAGATGGCTATGGTATAATTTCTTTTGACTTCGCTTCGTATTGTTTTCAATGACCTGGATAAAGCATTGTTTTCAATTTCCACTGTGGACCTTCGTCGTCGGTCAGTGGCGTAGATTTGTCATGGGGGCTTGATGTGAACTTTTCGACGGGGCGTAGTTAACACTCCCTCCCGGAATACGCGAAGACTCCTTCTGAGGCGTATTTGAGCCAACGCTGACGTCTATTACTGCTAACGATACCGCTGACCGCTCGTAGATGCCTCCAGTTGCGGTCCGTACTGTAGCCCATCTTACCTGTCCATCCGATGCCGGACACGTGGCAATCACTCGACCTTTCGGCCAGCAATTTCTGGGCAGCTTAGGATCTACGATGATTACAACGTCTCCAATTGTGATCGGCTTCACCGCGGTGAACCACTTGGTCCTACGAGTGATCGTAGGCAAGTAGTCCTGAGTCCATTGCTTCCAGAAAATATCTGCTATCATCTGCGACTGCTTCCAACTGTTTCTAAGCAGAGTAGAACTGTCGTCCAGAGGGATCCACGATCTCAATCCGTTGGCCGATCCCAGAAGAAAGTGATTGGGCGTCAGAACCGGAGAATCGTCATCATCAATGGGAATATTGGTCAGAGGACGGGAATTCGCTATATTCTCGATCTCTATCAGCGTGCTTTCCAGGACTTCGTGGGTCGGCAATTGGCTCGTCTGCATTCGGTCTAGATTTTGCTTGACATTCCGAATCAACCGTTCCCACGCTCCACCCATGTGAGGCGAGAGCGGCGGGTTGAAGAGCCACTTAGTGTGGTTTGAGGTGAACTCTGTCATCAGGGCGTTGTGGTCGAGTCGTTCGGTTGCACTCTGCAATTCTTTGCTTGCTGCTCTGAAATTGGTTCCACGATCACTGTAGATCGCCGCAGGAACACCCCTCCTAGCCATTATGTTTCGGATGGCCATTACGCAGGATTCGGTGGTCAGGGTGTGAGCGATTTGCAAGTGGATGGCGCGAGTGGTTAAGCAGGTGGCGAGGACCCCCACCGTTTCTCAGTGCGTCTTCCGATCGATACCAGCATCGGACCGAAGTAATCCACTCCCATGTGGGTGAAGGGACGAGTGAAGGCAGCAACTCGAGCTGGAGGAAGGTCAGCCATAGCAGGAGGCTGTGGTTTGGCGAAGAGGATTTTGCACTGTTGACAGTTTTTTCGGATCTGATGATACGCTGCTTTCAGGCGAGGAATACGGTACCGTTGGCGTATCTCGTTCACTACCGTCTCATGGTTTTGATGATTGAATTGTTCATGAACTGCAAAGATGATGAGGCAAGTTACAGAATGGTTTCGAGGAAGAATCACTGGTTCCGCTGCATCTCGATCGATGAACACGCATGCCTTCGTCCGACCTTTGACTCGAAGCACATCATTCTCATCCAGAAAGGCACACCACTGATATAGCAGGCTGGATCTAGGAATGGATTTTACTGGGTTCTTCGACAAACGATTCTTAGTAAGGATGGCTATCTCTTCTGCGAAACCGTCGTACTGTGCCCGCCTGAACAGGTGATTTTCTGCGTCAATGAAGTCCTGTTTTTCCAACGGTCCAGACAACCGCGCCTTCCCATAGCAGCTGCGCCTTAAGTTATTAATATACCGTAGTACGTATGCCGTAACACGAAGCAGCTTCGTCCCCTTCGAGAAGTTCTCTGGGCGAATTGCTGGATCAATTTGTTTGGCGTGAAGAAGCAGATGTGGCCGAAGCTCCTCTTCGGTGATATTTCCAGAAAACGGATTCGCAGGCCAGTCTTCTCGCTTGAGCAGAAGGAACTCTGGTCCACGGAACCAACGACTGTCGTTATCCAAGTTTGGAGCTCGCTGCCACTTTGTACCTTCATCGGCAACGTTGTGTTTCGTCGGTACCCAACGCCATTCGCTGATCTCCGTCGTCTCCAAAATTTCGCTGACACGAAATGCTACCAATTGGCTATACCTTCTGTGATCTGAACGAAGCCAACAGAGTACATGTTTGGAATCCGTCCAGAACGTCCGCTTACTTACTTTGATGGAGAGCGATTTTGAAATCGTATCCGCCAACCGCACACCGATAACTGCCGCTTGCAATTAGGAACGAGGAATCGACAAAAATTTGAGCGGTGCAACTCTCGTTTTGGCACTGACCAGTGCGCATTCGACGGTACTCTCGTTGTCGAATCGTAGGTAAACCGTTGCAACAAAGCCGCTCTCGCTCGCGTCGACGAAAGTATGCATTTGTATCGTTGTACCTGGCCCTACGGGTGTAAGCATTCGATAGCAGCGTGGAATTTCCACAGTCGCTATCTTCGGGAAAATCGCTAGCCATGACAGCCACTTCTCGTACTGTGGATCATCGATTGGATCATCCCAAGAGACCGGCGTTCGCCATATCTCCTGGAGTAGAACTTTCAGAAACATCAAAACGTGCGCGATGAGTCCCAATGGATCGAATACCATCATCAGCGTGCGCAGAACTTCCCTCTTCGTTGGCCGACGCTTTCCTGTAATGAGATACATATCGTATCGTGCGGAGACTTTGAAAGTGAAGCAATCCTTCGAAGTATCCCACCACATGCCGAGGACCTTTTCGGTGGTACTGTCGTCACCGATATTGAGGTTCTTTTCCTTCGTCGATTCCTCACTAACCGCTGCCAAGACGCTACGAGAATTTGATATCCAATTTCGCATTTCGAAGCCGGCCGATGCGAACAACACGCACCGAAGGTCATCACTTGTACTACATAGACACTCGGCTCGGTTGTCGTCCATCCAGAAGAAGCGCAAACAGTGTTGGTCGTCTTCTTGCATCTTCACCTGGTGAAACATCTCACGGATGTCACCACTCACTGCTACCCGAAACTCTCGGAGCTGTACTAACACGGAAAGAAGGGATGTTAGCTGGTCAGGGCCCTTCAGTAGAAAAGTGTTAAGTGCGACTCCATGGACGGTCGCTGCTGCATCCCACACAAGTCTCATCTTGCCTGGTTTGTTCGGGTTTACGACCGGGAAAATCGGAAGATACCACACTCGTGGTCGCGAGATTTTCAGCTCTTCCTCTGTCAGCTTCCTTATGTATCCCTTGCTAACGTGGTCGTTAATCTTCGCTCTTATTGCCTCGGATAACACGGGATCTTTTTTCATCCGGTTTTCCAAGCACCTCCATCTCTTAAGGGCCATTGCCTTGCTGTCCGGAAGTCTGACATGGTCGTATTTCCAAAGGAGTCCGGATTCGTACCGGCCGTCAATCCGACGGGTGAGCGTCTCTAGCAACGTTTGGGCTCGTTGATCTTGGTGTGAAATCAATAATTTGTCTGGTTTTACAACTCCGAGACTGTCAAGCGAGAAATATGCTTTCACGATTTTGTGCAGATCTTCCTCTGGATCTCGGTTGCACTCGCAGGTCTCCACGCTGTGATAGTTCACATACCGCTCAGCATTTTCCTTTCCAATACAATTTCCAAAGACCATCCATCCTAAGCGTGTCTTGACGGTAATGGGCTCGTGGTCTTTACCTTCACGACTCTTCATAGCATGTCCGAGCCGAGCATGGTCCAGACCGATAAGAATCCGAGGGCTGACATCGTGGTACGACTCAAGCGGCAGCCCTGCCAAATACGGGTACTTCTTCTGGATCTCTGCAAGCAGTAGCGTTTGTGGACGAATCTGCAAGGAGGACATCGTGTACACACCTGAGAGCTCGTATTTTTTTGAACTCTGTACACCCGATATCTGCAAGTTGATGCGCTGCGATTGTTTCTCCATCTTCTGCGTTCCACCGGTCCACTTCAAGCACAGAGATTTGGTCGGCCCTTGCACGCCTAACTCATCAGACAAGCTTTGTTCTATCAGAGTGAGCTCGGATCCATCATCAACAAACGCGTAGGTACGTATCGTCTTCGTTGGCCCATACAGCATAACCGGAACAATTCTAAACAGCACTTCAGGTTGACATTGGTGAACGTTGCAGCGATGATCATTTCTTCTTGTGTCGGGCATGGTGTTGGTTGGAGTTGATGTCGTTGGCGGCGAAGAACTCTGGTTATCATGCTTTCGTGTATTATGGAGCAGAGGGTGGTGAAGGAACTCGCATCCGTTTGTCTTACACGGCTTGGACTGTTTACACGACCCATTATGCTTTCGCAGGCATTTCCTGCACAGCTTGCATTCCTTCACGGTCGCCCACTTGGAATCGTAGCTGTACTCCTGAAATCTCTTGCACTTTGCTACCGAAGGACAAGTTCCTTTACACACCACACACTGCTCTTTATCAACAGCACCGGAAGATTTTGTCTTGGTCGACGCTTCTGTAGATCTTGTGTTCGTGGGTTGTGACTCGAAATGGAAATTCAGAAAACCATCTTTTTTGTTTTGCCTAGGTCTCTGCTCGTTGGTACTGCTACTTATCATAACGGCACTTGCATCCTCCGCAGTCGCGTACAACCACGCACTGAAATCGATGAGTGTTGGATTCGGTTTCCCACGAGAAAATCTGGCCCAGTCCATCTTGAGGGATGATGGAAGACTCTCCACTAGTTCGTACTTAAGCGATGAGTTGTTTGCGAAGTCACTCACGTCACACGCCTGGATCGTTGCGACAAGATTCTCCACCGTAAGAGTAAAGTTTACAACCGTCTCCAACTTTTCCATGTTCGGTGGCGGTAGTGCCCGAACCTTCCGGATTATCGCTTGAATTATAGCTTCCGGTTTCCCGTAGAGCATCTTTAGCGTCTACGTACACACCGGCTACGTTTGATGGATGAAGCAGTCGACACCTCACCGCTTCTAGTGCCTTTCCCTTTAAACACTTCCTCAGTCGTAAAATGTTCTCTTCGTTCGAGAACCCACACATTTGGGTTGATGTTGAACACAGAGAAAAATAGCGGCCAGTCTTCAGGGTTCCCATAGAACTCTGGCAAATCCTTAGAAACTGCTTGACGTGCGGCAAGTTGACTCCGATTCAGGATACACACCGTCTCGTCATTGACCGCGGATGGAGCATGTAGACGTATACGGTGAAACGTTGTTGAACGCTGCTGGGGAACAAACTGCTCGCCACCGGCCAGTGTACCCGGATTAATCACAAGGACGTTTGATGAACGGTTTCCGGGAAAACTAGGGTGGTGCGTTTGTGCACACTGCGATGGCTGACCTGTATGGCTCGGACGAATCGACGGTCGGTTAATGTCCTGAGCGAGATTCTGAGCTTGCTGCTCCTGTGGCTGCTTCGAGTTATTCGATGCGGGTCCATTTATCTCCTCTTCCACTACACCGGAATCATTCTCCTCACCATGACGTTCGGTTTCATCTACCCATTCCTGGATCTACGACATCTTCTCCGAATCACTGATGACTGTTGACGTTTCGCTAGCGTAATCCTTCAAAATCCTGAACTTTCTCTCCAGAAACTTCTTCTCCAACTCCAGCTCGGCATTGAGTTTTTGTAACTCCAACTCCCTCAACCTTCTAGTTTCGCTTTTGAGCGAACTCGCCTTACTCCGTGACCTTTCAGAATTTGCATCCATCCTGATTGAATCGATTTGATCCTGCTGCTCCTTCGCCATGTTGTGAACATCTTGGTTGATAGTGACACTGGTGGGGGGATTGATCACTGTTGATGCTGCATCTTTTGCGCTAATGCATAGAGGGCAGATCCAGCTAACGTTTGCGATGTCCTCGGTAACTTCAACACACTCGTAGTGGAACCACTACTCGCAACCATCACACTGCACCATTTGATCACTATCGCGCTCACTACACAACTGACAATGGAAATCTTGTTTCCTTCTAATATCGCGTACCGGATTTCGTCTCGCGTCGGACTCTAGCGGGATTGACATCGGCGTTTTACCGGCGGTATTGACTTTCTGCACTTTCGGAATCATTCCGGTACTTCGTGGAGGGGGCACCGATTGAACACCGGCTTGATCAGAATTAACCTGTTTGTTGTTGGAAAAGGCAACTTCACCGACGGGGCTGGTCGGACTTCGACAATCTCAGCGTTACCTGCTGCTAGATTTTCCGTCATCCGTCATGCGGCGATCTCCCGCCTTGAGTTTGAGGATTTCTTCGACATGTCGGACCGACTTTAAAAAAATTTTATAATATGTTGGCCACAGCGAGTGCAAATCAAAATTCCGTAAACTTCCTTATCGAATAGTTTATTCTAACGAGAAAGTTATAAAATTCCTGGGAAAACAGTTTGGGTTAGGATAGTTATAACATAGCTTTTGAAGGTCTTACTTTTAGTGATTCTCGCTGTTCACGTGCACAATTTCCACTTCTCCAACTCGACGGTTTACCAAATCTACCGACGGTTAATACTCAGAAAATATGTTGGTAATTCGAGCTACTGTTCTAGCGATAGGAACCTATGTTCATAAGTTAATTTTTAGGATAGGCTACAAATTTATATTGTTTAACTCACTTTTCTTTCCGAGCCGGAAACTAAACCGCAAATTGCTTGGCAGAGGCAAACTAGACAAACGGCGGCCCTAATCTTCGGTGTATTACTTTTCTAGCGCCCTAAGGTTATACATAATTAAGATACACTCACTTATTTCAACTTTCCGCATAAAATCCTCACCTCTTTAGTTCACAGATGGGGATATCGTGACACTTAGCACGTAAGAGCTTTAGTATTAAACTTAGATTTAATTAACGTTTAAAGTAGATTTAATGATAATTTTCGACCTAGTTTAGATTGTAAGATGGCTATGGTATAATTTCTTTTGACTTCGCTTGGGGGCTTGGTGTGCACTTTTCGACGGGGCGTAGTTAACAGTTGTAGCTTTCATTTGACGTCAACAGAACTGAAATCGGTTCACAAATGGCTGAGAAACCGATGTGACATTATTTGTAACGCACACACACACACACACACACAACCCCCCCCCCCCCCCCACACACACACACACACAGAGAGAGAGACATGTGCTCAGTTCGTCGAGCTGAGTCGAATGGTATATGAGGCCCAGTGGGCCGGCCTCGGATAAAAAGTCGAGTTTTCAAGCGATCTTATTTAATACCCTTCTTTTGGTGAAAGAAGGGTTAAAAAAAGAAGACACCATGTGGTGATAAATCTGACAGCTTCCATGTTAAAGTATAGGACGTACATTTTCAAATCGTTCTAAGAAATCAAATGAAATTCTTATTAAAAGCGGTTTGTTGTATGGTGGAAGAAAAATCCAAAACGGTGTCAATCCACATTTAGCTGCCGTCTGTCAGAAAAAAGTCAGCTGGAGTAGCAGGCTTTATCGATTGTTTACCATTTGTCAAGTTTCAATGCCTTTCATCTTTCTGCATGTTGTTGTCATTGCTAATTTCGCTCTAACCACAATTAACTCCTGATTCCTTTTGATTATTCCATTCGTAAATCTAGGAAGGCACTGTAAATGCTGTAGGCAAAATTCGCCTGGCAACACTACACTCCCATGGTTATGACGGATTTTCTTGTAAACAAACTCATTTCTGTGAAAGTATCCCGTGATTTCGGCTTTGTTTACTTGCGTCGTGTCATTTCTTATTATAATTACAAGGTATTGATGTGATAACACCAAGCAAAACTTCGCACATTTATTAATGGCATAAGTTCATTTGATAACACATTGCAGTTTTGAACGTAAGCGCCATGGAAACACCCAATATGCATCCATTGCCTCGGCTGCCAACAGAGATTTTAGTAACCATATTCCAACATCTGCCGATGTCCGATTTAGCTCAGGTGCGGCTCACTTGCCATCATTGGTACGATACAGTATGTTATACATCTTCCCTGATGGAACGGTTCGTGCTTTCATTGAAAAATTGCCGGCTGTATGAAGGATGTGAACAGAGTCGTGTTTTACCCAAATCGAAAAGCTGCTACGCCAAGGCCACTCTAAAGGCGGTGGCTATCGAAGAATGTGATTCTTTATGGCGCTCGCTAGGAGAAAACCTACAGGATCTCACATTAAACGACTGTTCACTCTCGGGTGATACGTTAGTTCAGCTGTTAAGGCAAACTCCGAACCTACGATATTTTGCCCTGAAAACTACAAAATTCGAAGATTTCCGCATTCAGGACGTCGTAGTTGATTTTAAGTTAGAGAAGCTAGAGACGCTTACTCTCCGGTCTATTTTTATATATGATGAATGTTTCGACATGTTCAAACAAGTTTGTCCTCGTTTGAAAGTCCTCAAACTGAATTATTCTTCGTTTGAGGGTTGGGGTGAGAAACTGGTGCAGTTTGTACACACCGTTCGAAGTACACTGGAAGGAATCAATTTGAGCTACACCAAAGTGAGTGCAACTCTTTTGCAAAAGATATCAACCATCGAGAGGTTGAGGCTGAAAAAGATATCGTTGAAGTCTAGTTACGATTTGAAGCAGCGTGATATTATACGTCTCAGTCGGGATCAACCCACGATAGTGCACCTGAATATTGACAATCTGTTTCCAGCGGATGATCAGGTAAATCATACTCCGTACACTTTATACTAAACATTGTGATCAGTATGACATAGCAAAAATATTATCCTTGTAGATACTTGGCGAGATAAGCAGAAACCTGCCGAATATGAAACGGATCAAGCTTCATATATGTCGAGTACATAATTTACATCAATCGTTTCTTCGTAACATGGAGAGATTGGAGTATCTGAAAATCACGGACGCAACTCACGTGGCGGGGAATCTTGATCTAAGCTGCTATGAAAATACCAACCTTGAAAAGTTATACGTATCGGCTGCCACGTTCTCCCGTAACACATTGCCAAGATTTTTCGAAAAATCTCCAAACATTCGTAGCCTGACGCTGTATCAGTGTTCGTACGAAAATATTCATGATTTACAGCTTTCATTTGCTCATTTAAAGTCACTGGAATATTTGAACCTACAACGCACATTCGATATCGATGATAGCTTTTTCAGCAGAACTGTCTTCGATAGTGTTAATATGCCGTTCGAGCGTATAAGATTTTTCGCTGTTACAAACCTTACTAAGCTCTGCTACTTAAACCTGAGCCGTTGTAGGGATCTATCCGACGAGACACTTGTGGCCCTCAGTTTTCCACGACTGAAGAAAATTGACCTCCGAGGATTGAACATAACAGACTTTGGGATACGTGCGCTGGTCCGCCAATGTCCCAGGTTGGAATATGTCCATGTGGATGCATGCAAGCGAGTCTGTGACAGTGCTGTTCAAATGTTATGTCGAGATTTGAAGCGATTGAAGTTGCTGAATCTGGACGGATGTCGATCGATCACGGATGCCTCGGTCGAACATGTCATCAATCACTGTCGGACGCTCGTGTGGCTTAACATAATGAACTGTCCTCTCCTATCAGAAGAAGCCAAACAACGGTTGGAAAGTGTGCGAAGCATACGATCGCTGTACGTTTAGTGAAATGTGATGGCGGTTAGCTCGGTGGTGGTAAACTATTTATTGTAGTATGCGGAGATACATCAATTTCGAGACAACTGGACACTTCCGTCACGTGACTTGGCAAATGGCACAATAATTGTTAAATCCCGATTTAAATTTTAATTATTCATGTGATTTAGAGAAGAAAAAATATTTACACAACTTTCGGAGGGCGGTGTATATAACAAGTGATTGCGGCAAAACATCAAATAACGATTCATTGTATTGAATTTTGCTACAGTAGGATTTTGGTCATTGAGTATAAAAAGTAAACGTCAAAATTTAGTGATTTCGCTAAGTGTTGTGTTGTGGCATTGTGGGCGAACACATCTGTAGTAGAATAATTGAATAACATATCGAAATATATATATTTTCAAACCACGAGTCTTTTCTGAGTCTGTCCGCACTTCTTTATTCGAATAACTCTGCTCCAGGAAGCTAGGGTATGTGTCCCTTAACTCAGCCTAATATGCAACAATCGATTCAATTTTTATTAAAACTGATAAGGTATTTGAGCAGGAAGCAAAATGTAACTTGCTAAGACATGTTTAATAAGCCTTCTGGCAATATGTAATTGTAATTGTAGTTGTTCAGTGTATAGTCCGTGCTTTCCTGCTGAGATTGCGTATCCGGGGACTCACCCCCAGGTCTATACACCTATAGTCCTTCCCGTTGCACTCGTCAGCTCGTGCGATACTCTAGACTCACATGGGTGGTCGTATCCGGGTCCTCCACTGGGTAGGCGCAAGTGTCCGTCCAGTTTCTGGTACATTAATTCATCTTTGCCTAACTAAAGTACTTATTACAAAAACAGTTTTGAGAAAGCCGTGTGTAAAACGGCTAGCCAGTAGTAATTTGTATAGCACTCAATTGGCCATAATAATTTGAAAACTTCGAACCGAGTTCTTCAAAATATTATAAACATTAGAAACTTTCCATAATGGGACCGATTAACATGTCCAAGTTTATACCGTTTTAATTTAAGTTAGTTTTAAAAACATCCCATAAACCCAACTTATTAAATGTTTATTCCAACCAAATGAAAACGTAGAAGGTGCCCTGCATTGGCCAACAATAAATTCTCTCTCAAGCATTCCCCTTAACCATCCAAACCCAACACTTCATCAAACCCAAACGTTTCTGCTGGAAAAAAAAAATAAAAATTGTTATTGATTAGCCGATCTGCCCCTAGATGGTTAAGGATAGGTGGAGATTGATATGGAAAGTTTAGTGAGAAGGAGTTACCTTGAATTGTGACTGCAAAGAGACAAGCATAACAAAAAACCAAACAAAACAAAATGTATGTATGTATGTATGTAGAAAGCCACCATCCTAGCGTGGGCCTTGCCCTGCATGCGGTTCCACTTAACAGAAAGATCATGCTTTGTTACCGTTCTAAATTCAACATACTGCTGTATGAAGGGCCAAAAAGGGTTGGGCAGGTCCGTAAGCAGAGACACTTACGCGAAACCTGCGGGAATAAGAGAATCTCCTTCCAGCAATATGATCCAATAAAACGAATAACAAAATACGCAATTCAATTAAGCTTTCCACTAGATGGTTTGTTTGAGAAAGGCGCGTCAAATTCATTACAACTGTTGGAGTGGAATGTAGCAATCATGAATGATAGACACATCCCTCCTAGACTCCGGTTGGCCATCCACTCCATTGTCCAATTGAAACTTCAATGATGCCCTGATGCACCCTCCCATCCCAGTATTTATATGTTTTAAATCAATGAAATAAAATCAGGTTCATGCAATATATATCAAATATGAAATATATAAATGAAATAAGTATATATAAGGAGTATGTACTTTGAGACGGAAAAATTGATAGCCTGTTCTGTATGTTTTCAAAACTGTATACCTTGTAAATTTCCTTTCTGCTGGTTCTTGGGAGCAATAACATGTATTAGTTTGCACTGCACCCCGAAGCAACCTAAACATAAAATCAAATATGATGAAACATGAATGTATTAAATTAATAATATGAATAAATATGATATGTAAGAAAATTTAAATATATAAAACGAAAATACATGTACATGTATACAACGTTGAAATTCCACATCCTGAAAATTTAATATGATAATAAGTAATATACAATGATATGATGAAAATAGTAAGATATTATAATATAAATACTAAATAGTATACATTTTGAAATAGTAAACATGTATGTACAAAATACATCAGACATCCATTGGTTTCTCTCTGAAAAGAAAAATCAGGTACGCCCTAATATCTCAAATGTCCTGGAAAAGCTGAAAGACAGGTTAAATCATCACCATTATCATAGATAATATCATATCATTTAATATCTCAACATAGAATAAGAATCTGACGTTTTAGTGTAAAATAAAATTACGAGCAAGCCAGTAAACTATAGTAGAATATATATCCGTAACTTAGCTGGTCATCGAAAGACTTCCGCTGTTGCAGCTTCGATAAAATTAATATCTATCAAGAATTTGTTTTCACAGTTATAGTCAAATAACATAATAAGTGTAAGTATAATATATATCTGTTATCCACTGGTTTGTAACTGAAAAAACAAAGATTAGATATGTTTTAATATCCTAATAGTCTTGGAAAAGCTGAAAACAGCCAACAATTATGAGAAATAAATTTTACATAAGCATGAATAATGCCCAAAAACGTAGATTAAGTAAAACCAGACAAAAAAAAAGTCCGATAACTCTTATTGGTCTGGATCTATAAATGATAATGGGGAACAGGAAAGCAATGATTATAAATTATATAGTTTCGGTGAATAAGGGAAATGCTTTTTGAGTAGAATTTGTCGTGTATAATGCTTCCTACATTTTTTTTTCAGTGAAAATGGCATAGAATAAAGGGCGATACGGTCAAAATTTGGTCAATATCAACTTGACGTATTTCTTTCAATTTTGCATTTAAAAAACCTGAACACCCCTCATTTTGAAGGTGTGTGTGTAGAATGTTGCTCCTATTTTGATTTTGGAATTCACTCTTCAGTTGTCAAAATGCCGTCCAAGCAAGAAGAGCAGCGTATCAAAATTTTGCTCGCGCATCGCGAAAATCCGAGCTACTCGCACGCAAAGTTGGCAAAATCGCTAAAAGTTGCCAAATCAACCGTTACAAATATAATTAAAGTGTTTGGGAAACGTTTGTCGACAGCCAGGAAGTCTGGATCGGGGGAAATCGAAAACCGGAAGCCGCTGAGACGACAAAGAGAGTTGCCGGTAGTTTCAAGCGAAACCCTAACCTATCTCTTCGAGATGCCGCAAATAAGCTGGGTGTATCGTCTACAACCGTGCATCGAGCCAAAAAACGAGCCGGACTATCGACTTACAAGAAGGTAGTGACTCCAAATCGCGATGATAAACAAAATACGACGGCCAAAGCGCGATCCCGGAGGCTGTACACGACGATGCTGACGAAGTTTGACTGCGTGGTAATGGACGACGAAACCTACGTCAAAGCCGACTAAAAGCAGCTTCCGGGACAGGAGTTTTATACGGCAAAAGGAAGGGGAAAGGTAGCAGATATTTTCAAGCACACGAAACTGTCGAAGTTCGCAAAGAAATATCTGGTTTGGCAAGCCATCTGTACCTGTGGCTTGAAAAGCAGCATTTTCATAGCTTCCGGGACTGTCAACCAAGAAATTTACGTGAAAGAGTGTTTGAATAAACGTCTGCTGCCTTTCCTGAAGAAACACGGTTGTTCCGTACTGTTTTGGCCGGATTTGGCATCTTGCCATTACGGTAAAAAGGCCATGGAGTGGTACGCCGCCAACAACGTGCAGGTGGTTCCCAAGGACAAGAACCCTCCCAACACGCCAGAGCTCCGCCCAATTGAGAAATACTGGGCTATTGTCAAGCGGAACCTAAAGAAGACCAAAAAAACTGCTAAGGACGAGCAGCAGTTCAAGGCAAACTGGCTTTCTGCGGCGAAGAAGGTGGACAAGGTGGCTGTACAAAATCTGATGGCAGGGGTCAAGCGTAAGGCCCGGCAATTCGGATTTGGAAAAGCGGAAGCCTAACTGAATATTTTTCCTGAATTTTATACTAATTGAACTTGAAAAAGAAATTTAATTTGATTTTTTAAATAAACGATTTCACCGATTTACACGCGTTTTCTCTTGACCAAATTTTGACCGTATCACCCTTTATAGATAAAATAGCGAAGGGTTGTTATAGTATAAAATGATAATACCAATTTTAATTGTATTCCCATATCTACAGATTGTGATCCTGCTGCAATTGTAGACGGGCCCGCTCATGACCTTAGATAAATTATCACAACCACCGAAAAAACAAAATATATTTAAAATTATTTAAAAATACTTAGGAGTTCCTTGGATGACCTGAAATTACAAAGAATAGTATATCTACAATATCGATGTGCTGCTGCTATAGTGGAAAAAATAATTGATGTGATATAACCACAATGGAACTGACTCTTAGCTTCGGGTCCTAGAATCCCTACTGAGCCCTTGCGGCACGTCAAGCCGGCCAGTTCAGCGCAAGGGACAAAAAACCAAACAAAACAAAATAGACACAAAAAAAAAAAAAAAAAAAAAAAAAACAGGATCTAAGATATTGTCTTCAAATTTTGGTAGAAATAAATTATTTGTCCTAACAAGAAACAGAATTGAGAACAAAGATATAAGTAGAATCCTTCCACTGCACTATGGTCCGAATGGACAAATTTCAAGACAAAAATCGATAACTCGAAAACCATTAACTTTAGACAGATGGTGTCCTCGGGAGATTTGATTTTTAAAATAAGATCTATCTTTTGGTTTGGGTTGTGACTAGGGTGGTCCTTTTATGTTCATAATAAAAATTTCAACTTTTTATTCTTATGGCTTAGAGGATTTTTCGCTTCAACAGAATTGTAGATATTTTAATTTAATGAAACTTTGGTGAAAATTTTTTAATTCTATCTCATCTACGTATCGTTTTATAACAGTTTTTCTAACTTTCCTTAGGGTGGGACTTGAAAAAACAGTTTTTTTGCTGTAACTTTTTTATTTCAACTATAATTTGAAAATTTTGCAGAGATGACTTTTAGGGTATAAAATAACGCACATTTTTAAGATACAAGATAGTTGCTAGTTATTGTATTAAAAAAGTTGTAGGGGTTGAAGTGTAAAAAAATATACGTTTTGGCAAGATGTCTTATTTTTTTATTTGCAAATATTTGCAAACACAGAGTTGAACTGAAAGTACAAACCTCCATCTACAAGATCTATGCACACTACTGCCATCTGTTCAGCTTAGTCATCCATCACAAGGTGCTCAACAGATGGCGCAGGTGTGTTAGTGACCATGATTTGTAGTGAAAAATGTTCGATGTGTTATTTCTGTTTGTAATATGAATGTTAATAAATTAACGGAGATGGATTAATATAAAAATATAAACATTCTCATAAAAAAACTCGAGTTGTTACGGTCTTTGGTGATAATTTTTAATGCTGCTGATCGAAAATTATGCAGAAAAAATGCAAAACTACCAAATTTAAAAAGATTTTTTTTCCCAAAAGGGGACAAAAGGGGACAAGCAATTTTGCATAGATCTTGTAGATGGAGGTTTGTACTTTCAGTTCACGGACTCTGTGTTTGCAAATATTTGCAAATAAAGATATAAGATATCTTGCAAATCCGTATATTTTTTTACACTTCAACCCCTACAACTTTTTTAATACAACAACTAGCAACTATCTTGTATCTTCAAAATGTGCGTCATTTTATATCCTAAAAGTCATCTCTGCAAAGTTTTCAAATTCAAGTTGAAATAAAAAGTAACAGCAAAAAAACTGTTTTTTCAAGTCCCACCCTAAGGAAAGTTAGAAAAACTGTTATAAAACGATACGTAGATGAGATAGAATTAAAAATTTTTCACCAAAGTTTCATTAAATTAAAATATCTACAATTCTGTTGAAGCGAAAAATCCTCTAAGCCATAAGAATAAAAAGTTGAAATTTTTATTATGAACATAAAAGGACCACCCTAGTCACAACCCAAACCAAAAGATAGATCTTATTTTAAAAATCAAATCTCCCGAGGACACCATCTGTCTAAAGTTAATGGTTTTCCAGTTATCGATTTTTGTCTTGAAAGTTGTCCATTCGGACCATAGTGCACTGGTTGAAAAACTAAGTCATTGCTCTGAAACTACAAAGATACTAAGAGTTATTGTTGCGGGCTGTCGATGATTGATTATAACTATGTACTGGATACTTTTGGCTGAAATGAGCTTCGAACGAGAATAGTGAAAAAAAAAGTAATTGAACAAATGACTATAATACCCAGTTGTTTATTAAGCTGAAGCCCATTCGAGCTCTATCAGATGAACTCAGACGGATGTTCTACTTAATAGCCTCTAAATCTTGAAGTTTTACTGGTCTATACTATCACTGTCACAATTCATTGTTACTGATTACATATAATGTTTGAAGGTTATTTATTGGTTTGATCTATAAACAAATCATCTGAAAGTTCACCTCTATTTATCTCTTCGGCTCAGCTGCTCTTTATAACCTAACTGTAAATCTACCGAAATTCCCACCGCCTAACATACAAGTGAGCGGAATGTTACAACTTGGAAAAATTGTTAAAGAAATCTATGAATCCTCTCAAATTTAACGCTAATATGCTATTATAAATTTACAAGCTCATAACTGCATCCTAGCTTGTGGTTTGAAAAGTGTCCAGATTCATTAACAAAAAGTCAGGGCACTGATGCAGTACGGTATTCGAATTTTGTATTTGGAAATTTGTGTCGCTCAACAAATCTTCAAACAAATGTGCAAAAGCACGTTGGCCAATATTTAGCGTCAACCAGTGGGTACGTGTGCTCAACTCCAAGTTCCCCTTCTTTCAAACTCACCTTCACTTCAATTTACCCATTGAGTTGGACACATCACAATAGAAAATACTGTGATGGAGCACGGACGTGAGGTTACTAGATGTATGAAAAATACTCTGTAACCTATTTAGGATTATATCTGAAAAATCCAAATTTGGCCAACACCCACCAATAAGCCTTCTGGCAATATGTATCACAAAAAGTTACACAACTCATTTTATAAAGACAGAAACTTTCGAGGGATATGGATGTAATGTCGGTCTATGGGTACCAAATTGGGTATAATCATCGATGTAAGTTCGTCCCATTCAATAGATTTGTCATTAAATGTTGTCTATGTACGATATTTTTCTGATTTTCTGAATCAAGGCGTTGCCAGCTGTATTCGCTCTACCCAACAAACAATTTTACAAATCAAACTATACTTAAACTGCTAAGAAACACTTAAGTTGTGTTTACATGATTTACCGGCCATTCGGCTTAAAAACATTATAATTAACTCTACACAGATTTTGTTCCTTAAGTCTGTGTTTAGATGAGCCATATGAGAAACATTGAACTGGAACTCAGACATTTGTATTGTAAATGTTACCAATAACAACATTTTTACTACGCTTTCCTTACAACAGGCCATACTTGGGAACCTTGAAAAAATATGTTCCTAACATTGGGTTTTCATGTTAAATCCATGTTATTCTACCAATGTGATCTGTTAGTTTATAACGTGTGACTATTTTCTGTACATCTTGGCTGCATTATTCGGTTGGTTTATAGGTTCAATTTCGGCAAATTTAGATCATTAGAAGATCGTTTAAATAATCTGTTCAGCTTAACCAGTAAAGTCTTGTTGTCTAAAAAGTTAAGGAAATCGAAAATTACGCGAAAGTGAACAACTATAAATTGACTAACAATGTCTCAATTGTTTTGAAATAATTCGATCATACAGATTGCAGCATAATTTTGTTGATTATCGGTGTATTAACGACATATTTGGTACATAGGCCGAATCAAGGAGCTAGGCGAACAACACATCCCGTTATCCTAAATGATTAAATTCAACCCAGATTCTAAAAAATCTCCTCGATATCGCTAAAAGACGATTACTTAACCCGTATAACACTCTCATGGAATTAAACGAGGATTCGAAAAAAACTGACGTCTAGGATCACGGTTCTCGATGGCAGTGAAATGAAGTGAAATTTTTACGCTGAAAAACGGAGAAAATTAATTTATTGGATTGAAAGTATAAAGTTACGGTCGTTCGGAGTGGATTGGTGATATTTTTCAGTCCGGTCGCAACGTAATAGCAGTGGAAAAAGTGAATTGGAAAAAGTGTCGATTCTTGGGTCTGCTGTCTGGTCTTTCAAAACGAACGACATGAATAGCTGCTGCTGCTTGCATCGAACCTGAGCTGACGATTGCTACGTTTGAGGAAGAATATTGTCGACAAAAACTCTGAGCAGAAATAAAGAGCCAGTATCTAGAACTAGATTTTAGAAGAAAATACCAAAACCGTACCAAAGTGAATTTTGATTCGATATGCAGGCTTAGTTTGTAAATTAATCGGCGAAAGAAGAATGTATTAGACGCAGATTTCATGTTACTGCCGGATGGTTCCCGACACCTCGGCGACAGCCGGCTTGATTTGGACGAGTGCCGACTGCAGAAGCTGCGGGTCCAGCAGGACTTGGCCGAGATCTAGGACATCGAGGAGAGCTGGATTGCAAAGCAACAAATAATTTATTTCTACCAAATTTTGAAGACAATATCCAATATCCTGTTTTATTTTATTTTGTCTATTTGGTTTTGTTTTGTTTTTATGCTTTGTTGTGTTTGTCTCTTTTCAGTCACAATGGAGCGGCTCATTACTTTTGGCGGAAAGTGCTACATACTTTCAGCGTATCGTTAATCAAAGCGAACCTTGCTGCTAGCCTTTCCCCAACCATCCAACATCCCAGTGATTTCTCGTGGAAGTGCAGAGGATTTCTCGGCTTCCTAAAAACCGAGTATCATGTCAACACGTTCCCTCCCAATCCCCACCATCAAAAAAATCGTCACGTTACTTCCACGTGAAATTTCACGTAACTTTCTCCTGAACACGTAACCAAACTTCTTCAGTAAAATCAGGTGAACATTACGTGCCTGTGAATTGTACGTGAAAAATCATGTAACATATATATGATTTTCACGTAGAATGTGGATTTACGTGGAAATCACGTAGCTCTTACGTGAATTCCACGTGTTTATTACTGGTTTTGTCAGTGGACGAAAATTACGTGCGTTTCACGTGGATGTGACGTGTCGATTTTTTTGAGTGTACCAGCATTCGGGCACGGCCGGCGCCGGTATTGCTTTATAATGGGTCACCAGTTTTTACACATTGAAGATGTATGTTAGTCCCAAACATCATCTGTTGGTTCTTTGTATAAGTACAGCTGATCTGGCAATAACGGAATTGCATCCGTGGGCGGTCAATCGTGCTAATGCGCATAACACTCTCATGGAATTAAACATAGTTCCGCCCGCATAGAGGCAGGTTAAAGTAATAGCCATTTAAAAGCCTGAGAAACAAGCATCTGATTGTAAGTCTTACCGGCCGATCTTTTTGAGGGTGTGTTGGTGTGAGTTGCGCTATCAGGGGTGAATCATAGACTATCTCTAAGACCAGTAGGTCCCATACAAATACGATTTTTTTTCTTGGCTCAGTCAGTACTAGCACATCGGTCCCAAGCTGAATAATGCGCCACTAGTAATGAACTAACACGAACACACTCTCAAATATTCTGTCAAAATAACACAGCAAATCAAAACAAAGGCGCAAATATGTATAACAAGGTGCTGGCTTCAAGGTGTACTTCGGACCAAGGGGTTCTACAACAGTGAACCAATTTCAAATCGCTAGTTGCATATTGATTGTTGGGTTAATCACTCAGCTTGGAACCGGTGTGCTAGTACTTTCTTATAGCGAATTCGTTTTTGATTCAGTACCAAACTGAATCAGGTATCAAAATTGGGTCGGCTTGTTGTTTGTTAGGCGTCAGTGTGTTGGTTTTATTTGTAACTCCTTTCGGGTTGAGGTTTGCGCTGACAATAAGTTCGGGATCGCAGGTTGGAACTAGTTCCAACTTAGGTACAAAAACGAATTCGATATAAGACAAAAAATATATTAATTTTCTTCCCGCTGGATATACTGGCAGGATCACCAGGAATTTTAACTAACTTTTGTATAATTTACTGTCAGAAAAACAAATGGCCTTCAATCTAGGCCAACTGACAACTTCCAGAATTAGAAGCTTACCCCAAGGCTCATGCTAAGACTCTTACTTTATATTTTTTATGTTAAAGATAATGATAATTGGTTGGAAAATTGAAATACACTAAGGCAACTTGCAGACGATGCTGTGAATGAAGACCATTGCAAAATTTCCAAGATAACCTGTCCATCTGGATCAGCAATTTGGGGCTCCAGTTAAAAAAACGGATTGGTAGTGTTTAGAGATATTATCCAATCTTTGACCCTCAGATACCTTGGAGTCATGTCTTATGCAAAAGGCACTTGAAGTACTTACATTGCTTATTTGAAACGAAAATGTCAACAAAGGACCAATTTTCTACGATCAATTTCCGGGACATTCCCGGGAGACCTCATTAAACTCTTTTTGCTTCCTCTCGGAAAATAACAACCACCTCAGTAAATTAGAACGCATTCAATATCGTTGTTTATGTATTGCCTTTGACCATGCATTCAACGCACAATGTGAGCCTGGAGGTTCTGGCAGGAGTAAAACTCTTACAGAACCGCTTCTGGGAGCTTTTATCTAGAATATTGATCAAATATGGAATCAGTATCAACCTTGTGATTGAAAACTTCGAGAAATGTCTGAATTGAGTACCCACTCTAGATTCTTACGAATGTATATTAATTATAAGTCATCCGATATTAATTTTCCATGCTATAATTACGCTTTACCTATCACAGTTTCTCCATTGATTATGATTTCTCCATGACACAGGCTATTCAAGGCGTTCCAGATAAACTTCGACCTATTTCAATTCCCCTTATTTTTATTAAAAAGTACCAACATGCCAATTGCAATAGACGAATTTTCACTGATGGGTTGCGCATTGATGGATCCACTGGTTTCGGTGTTTACTATGAACACAGAGAACAGACATCCAGGCTCGAACATTTTTTCCCCAAATTACTGTGTAAACTTTTAAAAGCAAACCGTTGGAAAAACAACACCGCCTAGTCTAGGTTTCACCAAACTAAAATTAACAGGCTGTCAAATCTCAAGGTGGGAAAGTGGCGCCATCAACATACGATTCACCAAAACTAACGGAAACGAGCTGTAATTTTAAAATGGCAGTTACAGAAATTTATACACTCCAGCTTGGATGTCTGTTCTCTGTGCTATGAATACTCATCTGCCTTCCGGAAACTACAGTTCCGTATATTTTGCTTGTTCGGTATATTTTGCTGAGCTGGCAGCAATCAATTTCGCATTGGGGTTAATTTCCGAGATGCCCATAGACCATTATTTTATCTTCTCGGATAGTTTCAGTTCTATTGAGGCCCTCTGGTAGATGAAAACAGTGAGGCACTCATCTTATTTTCTTTCAGCAATAAGGGAGCAGATGTGTGCACAGCAAGCTGTTGGTCATCCAACTGCGTTTAGTTCCTGAAAGAGGCTACTGGGACCGAGGACTTGGTGGCAGTGGCTTCCATTAGCAGCAAATAATAGTTAAAATAAGTTACCTGTCTAGCTCCTTCCAAACGATAATGTGACCTATTAACCTCGAGCCACGAGTGTCGCAACTTCTCGTTGCTTCGCACCACACATCCAACTACTGCGATGGTTCAGACCTCATACCTACTACCATTGGTTTCAAACTGTCAACCGCTGCCCCGATGGTGAGTGACGTCGTAGGTAAATAATAGTTCAGCGCATAGTTGAGTAAAAAGTAAATAGGTGAGATTAGTGATGTTTCATTTCAATTTGTGGAAGTACATAATTAATTATTCTACTTAAATCTAGCTCGATACTATTGTGGCAAAGTCCAAGTTTAAAATTCTTTTATTGATATAAAAATATACACAGAATACAGGTACATATTAAAAGTAGTAATAGAGTATTAAAAGACATGCAGAACTTAACCTAATTTACAACTATTTTCCACAGTAAAATTACGCGCAAGTACGGACAGAATTATTAGTAACGAACACTAAACGTAAGTAAATACACACCTTTTGGAGTCTAAAACAAATCTTAAGTATTAATGCCGCAGTATTGTAATTTAAATATTTTGAAACAGTTATCTTTATACCTGTATATCATTTTGCATGTTCGTCTATCTATTTTAAGGAATTTTATAACATCCTACATTGAAATAAACGGTGTTACGAAATCGGAAATTTGTTTGTTGTCTTGCTGCTTGCGCAACATTTTATAAAATTCGTTTAATTTCGCGATCGGGGAGGCTGTAAGGAGTGTATCGAAAAGTAGTTATAAACATTCGATGCGTTATTACGCATAAACTACTGTATATATTTTTAGCGTGTAAGCGCCATTTGCTTTGTTTACATGTCAAAAATGATTATTCGGTTCATTCATTTCCGTTGATAAAGTTGTATTCAAAATGTCGCGAATTGAATTTGAGACTAAAAAGAAAATTCTGCACACTTGGTGCACCGAAAAGGGTGTTACTTACAACCAGATTGCGAAAAGAGTAAATGTTCACCCGGCAAGTGTAAAACGCATCATCGAAAAGTTTAGTAAGGAGTGCTCCCTCAAGGATTTACCAAGAAGTGGCCGGAAACCCGGCTCCAGCAACCCCGATTTGGACCAAAAAGTTGTGGATTATATTCAACGGAACAAATCTGCCTCTACTCGCGATCTAGCCAAGAAGTTCAGGACCAGCATCGGAATGATTCAACGAATCAAGCGCAGGAATGACTTGAAGACGTACAAAAAGCAGAAAGTGCCCAAACAAACTCCGGAACAAAAGTCTCGTGCCAAAACCAGGGCTCGAAAGCTGTACAGCTGCATTTTGGACAATGTCGACCAGTGCATTTTGATGGATGACGAAACATACGTTAAAGAAGATTCAAGAACGCTACCGGGGCCGCAGTTTTATACTAAATCTGTTGGGGAACGTGTGCCAACCGCAGATACGACTGTTGCGATGGAGAAATTCGGTCAGAAGGTGCTCATTTGGCAAGCTATTTGCACATGTGGCTTGCGTTCTTCAATTTTCTATACAAAAGGAACTATAAATGCTGAGATTTATCAAAAGGAATGTTTGGAGAACAGGTTGCTACCATTGTATAGAAAGCACCAGTCCCCTCCTCTCTTCTGGCCAGATTTGGCATCGGCACATTACGCCAAATCCACTCTACAGTGGCTGACGGAGAATAACATCAAGTTCGTAGAAAAAGACATCAACCCACCAAACTGTCCTCAGTTGCGACCGATCGAACGCTATTGGGCAATAGTCAAGCGTATATTTAAGAAGGATGGTACAGTGTCCCAAAACATGACCGATTTTAAGAAAAATTGGGCAGCGGCATCCAGGAAGTGCACAAAGGTCACTGTGCAGAATTTGATGGCAGGTGTCAAATCAAAGGTACGGGCATTCTACAGAAATGAACATGATGACTAGTTTTTCCATTTGGATCTTTTGTAAACATGTTAAGCTATAATAAACTGAAATAGTATGTTAATTTTAACCATGTTTTCATGCCTATTTTATTATTTGGAAGTTTATAACTACTTTTCGATACACTCCTTAATTATGCCAAGATCTAATCGGGCAAAAGGGCCAAAGCCAGGTGTGAGTTGTGGAGTGTGCAAAGATCCGGACGATAGCTGGATGGTATGTTGTGACGACTGTGGTCTGTGGTACCATTTCGAGTGCGTGGGCGTTGATGCAGCAATTGAGGAGGCGGATTGGAGCTGTTCAGCATGCGTCGCTAAAAGAGTAGTTCTGAGCCCATCGATCATCATCACGGACCCTGCACCAGGTGGAAAGGATAAACAGTCGGGGTACACACAAATGCAAAACGAGCTACTCACGGAGTTTCAAAGGAAAATGGATCAAATGCAGAGTAGGTTTGAGGAACAACAACAGTCGTACGAGAAATTACTTCGAGAGAAGGATCGCGAGATGCAGAATGCAATTCACGATTTACGACAGCAGTTTCAGTGCCGTTTGGAAAAAAAGGAGCAGCAAATTCGAGACGAATTGAGTGTTCCTACCGTTGTACCTCCACCGAATGCAAATTCAACGACGATAGGAACTGAAAGCCGACCACCAGGCGACATGTGCAAAACGATCGAACGGATGAAAAGACAACTTGCAGAGATGGCAAGAAAGCAGGATCTACAGACGAAGAGTCTTGAGGAACGAGTAAGGGCGTGGGAATTAGTAGCAGTGAACCTGTCCCGTCGAGGAGTGATGGTTTGAACGCAAATGCGGACCAATTCAACTCGTCATTCTCATATTCCGTCAGTAAGTGTTTCTCACGAGCTCAGCAAACGTCAAATTGCCGCGCGGCACGCAGTAGCCAAGGAGCTGCCCACGTTCTCGGGCAACCCTGAGAAGTGGCCCCTATTCATCGCCACTTATGAGAGCACTACCAGAATGTGCGGTTTCAGTGACGAGGAAAATTTACTTCGACTCCCGCGTAGTTTGAAGGGAAAAGCTCTCGAGGTAGTGCGCAGTCGTTTGTTGTATCCATCAGGACTCGAAGGTGTCATCAATACTCTGCGTATGTTATTTGGTCGGCCAGAAATAATCGTCCACTCGCTGATCTGCAAGATTCGGGAAATGCCAGCACCAAAGACGGAGAAGTTAGGAACTCTGATCGATTTTGGTGTAGCAGTCCAGAATATGTGCGCAACGATCGTCGCTTGTGGGTTGAACGAGTTTCCTTGCAACGTGGCACATCTTCAAGAACTTGTAGAGAGATTGCCACCAACAGTGAAGCTTGATTGGGCTAAGCATCGCCAAATTTTGCCAGCGGTCACACTCTCGGATTTCAGTACCTGGCTGGCTACACTCGTCGAAGCAGCATGTATAGTAACGGTTCCGTCAACGATCAGCACGTACATCGGCAAGCCTGAGAAGCGTATTCGGAAGGAGGAAGTTCACGTTCACGCCCAATGCAGCTCTAGTCAGCCCTCGAATTCTACGGCATTTCCGAAGGATACGTTGAAGCCAGCCAACAAGCAGTGTGTCATTTGTCTCGGAAGATGCAGCAAAGTGGAATATTGTAAGAAGTTTCTAGAACTGGATATCGGGGCACGATGGGCAGCGCTGAAGCAGAACAAGTTGTGCCGGAAGTGTCTGGTAAAGCATTTTGGAGCGTGTGCGGTAAAGCAAGCTTGCGGGAAAAACGGTTGTTCATACATGCATCACAAGCTGCTACACGATGATTCCAGATACCAGAGAATGGAGAACATCCGATCGTCGACTCCACAGACCAGTGCAGAAATACCTACTGAAACCTGTAACACTCACGTCAGCAATATAAGCAAAGTTCTCTTCCGATACGTTCCAGTGCTTCTTCATGGACGAGGAAAGGTTGTTCGAACATTTGCCTTTTTGGACGACGGTTCATCGGTGACGTTGATGGAGCATAGCTTGCTGAGGGAACTTAATCTTCAAGGCGAATCATATCCGCTGTGCCTGACAGGATTACTTTGGCGGTATGATGATGTTCATCTTCCGGACAGCAAGTTAATGGCAATGAGACGGCTGATTAGTTTGGAGAAGCGCATGAAACGGGATCCTGAACTAGCTGCAGCATTGAAGGAGAAAATTCTGGACTACGAGCGATCCGGATACATCGAGAAGCTGACGGAGAGTCAACTGTACGAGGAATTCCCGCGAGTCTGGTATCTGCCAATTTTCCCGGTGGATAATCCAAACAAACCAGGGAAGATGCGCATAGTTTGGGATGCGGCTGCGAAGGTAGCGGGAGTTTCATTGAATTCTTTTCTGCTTACCGGACCGGATCTACTTACTTCTCTTTTGTCCGTGCTACACCGTTTCCGAGAATTCAGGATTGCCATTACGGGTGATATTCGGGAAATGTTCCGGCAGGTGTTGATGAACAGGATCGACCAACAATGCTTGAGGTTCTTATGGCGTAACAGGGAACTCGGCCGCAACCCAGATGTTTATGTGATGAAGGTCATGACATTTGGAGCAACGTGTTCACCAAGCTGCGCGCAGTATGTGAAGAACCACAATGCGCAGCGTTTCAAAGAGCAGTTCCCAAGGGCAGCTGAGTCGATAGTCAAGGAACATTACGTTGACGATCTAGTGTCGAATCGGAAGAAGAGGCGATAAAGTTAGCGAAGGATGTCCAATAAGTCCATGCAGAGGCGGGTTTCGAAATACGGAACTGGTTGTCGAACTCAAATCCAGTGCTGTGGGAGTTGGAAGGGGGGGGGGCGAAGTGCCCGGCCGCTAAGGGTATACCAACGAGCCAACCATGATGCGGGTAACACAACTAAACCTGAACCACTGCGAGGCCGCCCAGTAATTGTTGTGTCAGTCAGTTCGCGAGTCGGCATCGGATATCGCCATAGTTTCCGACCCATACCGTGTCCCAGCCGGCAACGGCAATTGGGTCACGGACAGGTCCAATATGGCGGCATTATGGACGACGGGCAAGTACCCGGTTCAGGAGGTTGTGTCTTCCACAAATGAAGGCTTCGCGGTTGTAAAAGTGAATGGAGTGTTCTTCTGCAGCTGCTACGCACCGCCAAGAGTGTCGATTGAACTGTTTTCAAACATGCTCGACCGTATGACAAGTGAGCTAACTGGCCTATACCCGTTGGTAATAGCAGGGGACTTCAACGCTTGGGCGATCAAGTGGGGGAGCCGCCTTACCAACCCCAGGGGCCAGATTCTTCTGGAGGCCTTAGCTAGGCTCAACGTGGACCTAGCCAACGTGGGTACCAAGAGTACATACCACAGAAATGGAGCGGAATCGATAATCGACGTTACCTTCAGCAGTCCTGGGCTGCTCAATAATTGGAGGGTGGATGATGGCTACACCCATAGCGACCACTTGGCGGTTCGTTATTGTATCGTCCACAATACAAGGCAGCGTGCGGAAGGAGTAGCATCCACTCCATTCGCCCGCAGATGGAGGACGTCCTACTTTGATGTAGAGACTTTTAAAGAGGCGCTTGAGAGGGAACGGATTTTACGCGAAACCCAGGAACCTTGCGGCGAACGACTTGTGATGGCACTTACACGAGCGTGCGATGCGACCATGCCGAGGGAAGTCAAACCGAGGAATGGAAGATCGCCGGTGTATTGGTGGACAGAGTCGATCGCCGACCTCCGAAGAACTTGCCTCCACGCTAGACGGAGGATGCAAAGAGCGCGGTCAGACGCCGATAGAATCGAGCGCAGAGAGGTGCTTGTCGCCGCGAAGGCCGCTCTAAAGAGGGAGATAAAGGCCAGCAAGCGAGCCTGCTTCGAGGGTCTGTGTCAGAGGGCCAATGCGAACCCGTGGGGTGACGCCTATCGGGTAGTAATGGCCAAAACCAGAGGATCGGCGGCTCCAACCGAGCGTTCATCAGAGCTGCTGCAGGTGATCGTTGGGGGACTCTTTCCGAGCCACGACCCGAGTCCATGGCCCCCCGCCGCCGTAGATTTGTCCCATGACCAGCGTTCCAGTATCCCAGACCTTAACGCTGTCATAGCGACGGAAGGGTGGACGGCCCGCCGAACACCCGCGACCACGTGGGCATTGATAACGGCACAACGGGGGCCGGCGACGAGGCGACGGTGACGAATGACGAACTCATTGCGATAGCAAAGTCGCTAAAGGTGAACAAAGCGCCGGGACCTGATGGTATCCCGAACCTGGCCATCAAGACGGCTATCTTGCTGGATCCCGGAATGTTCAGGGTGGTGATGCAAAAGTGTCTGGACGAGGGCGTCTTCCCGGACGCCTGGAAAATTCAGAACCTTGTGTTGCTACCAAAGACAGGGAAGCCACCAGGAGATCCATCGGCATATAGACCTATATGTCTGTTGGATACAGCGGGTAAGGTGCTCGAGAGGGTAATCCTCAACAGACTGACGAAATACACGGAGGGTATAGGCGGTCTGTCTAATAACCAGTTTGGATTCCGAAAGGGGAAGTCGACGGTGGATGCCATCCTGTCCGTCACCAAGACGGCCGAAGTGGCAATCCAGCGTAAGAGGCGAGGAGTCCGCTACTGTGCAGTGGTCACCCTTGACGTGAGAAATGCGTTCAATAGCGCCAGTTGGGTGGCTATCGCCGACTCGCTCCAACGCCTCAAGGTTCCTGGGTACCTGTACAAGATTCTGGGAAACTACTTCCAGAATCGCGTACTGGTGTACAACACGGAGGAGGGTCAGAAACGTGTACATATCACCGCAGGCGTCCCGCAAGGTTCGATCCTGGGCCCGGTGCTATGGAACACGATGTACGACGAAGTGTTACGGCTCGAGTTTCCGAGCGGGGTGAAGATAGTCGGGTTCGCGGACGACATCACCCTGGAAATATGTGGTGAATCCATCGAGGAGGTGGAGCTGACGGCCTCACACTCCATCGGCATTGTGGAGAGATGGATGCGCTCCAAAAAAACTGGAGCTAGCTCACCATAAGACTGAGGTCACGGTTGTCAACAACCGAAAATCGGAGCAATACGCTACGATTAGTGCGGGCAACTGCACTATTGAATCGAAGAGATTTCTGAGGTATCTTGGGGTCATGATCGACGATAAGCTGTCCTTTACCAGCCACGTCGATTACGCTTGCAAGAAAGCTTCCATGGTTATCTCGGCATTATCCCGCATGATGTCGAATAGCTCGGCGGTGCAAGGGAGTAAGCGTAAACTCCTGGCCAGTGTCGCCCTGTCCATACTTAGGTACGGCGGGCCGGCATGATCACCGCCTTGAACATTAAGTGCTACCTAGGTAAGCTAGAGAGTACACACAGGCTAATGTGCCTAAGAGTGGTTAGTGCATACCGAACGGTATCACGCGACGCGGTCTGTGTCCTAGCGGGGATGATGCCAATAGGCATCGTCATAAATGCAGAGTGCTTCGAGCAACGTGGAACAAGAGGTATTCGAAAGACCACTAGAGCCGCATCAATGGTTAAGTGGCAGAGGGAATGGAATAACTCCACCAAAGGTCGGTGGACCCACCGACTAATCCCGGAACTATCCGGGTGGGTCGGTAGGCGACACGGGGAGGTTAACTTCCACTTAACGCAGATTCTGTCAGGCCATGGGTGCTTTAGACAATATCTGCATAAATATGGGCATGCACAGTCCTCCGCATGTACCGAGTGCGCGGGAGCAGAGGAAACCGCGGAACATGTATTCTTCACATGTCCTTGCTTCGACGGCGCGAGATCCGGCATGATGGCCGTAAGCGGTCACGACACGACTCCGGATAATTTGGTCCCGAGGATGTGCCAAGACCGGGACATCTGGGACGCGGTATGCGTAGCAGCCTCCCAGATTGTCCTCGATCTCCAATTGAAATGGCGAAACGACCAAAGGCAGGTCGAAAGGGCGACCTAACTTCTGAAGACCTAAGTAGTTAGACATAGTGGGTGCTTAATTAGCACAAAAGCCCCGAAGTAATACCGAAAGGTGGTTCCGGGGAGGGAGAAAGGCTTAAGGCACGGGTGGGTTTTTAGTGGGTCGAGGAGTTGGCACCCTCATCCCCACAGCCTGAGTTCTTCAGGTGTCTGGCTGCAGATTTTCCATCCCGTCTAAAAAAAAAAAAAACTAATGGAGCACTTCGTCACCACTGATACGAAATGATCATTCAACCCACCTGCTTCTCCGCACTTCGGGGGAGCTTGGGAACGTCTCGTACAATCTGTAAAGAAAGCCCTAAAGCACCTCCTACTCACACGCACACCCACCGATGAGCTGCTACGAAACATATTAGCCGAAATCGAGCTGATTGTCAATTCTCGACCGTTGACAGAATTACCATTAGACGACGAGCTGTCCCAAACGCTCACTCCGAACCATTTTTTGATAGGATCGTCAGATGGCTCAAAACCCCCAATCGCGTTCGATGACAGTAGCTTGGCGCTGAAGCAAACATGGAAGATGTCGCAGGTCTACGCCAACAGATTTTGGCGCCGCTGGATATCTGAATACCTGCCAACCCTCACCCGTAGGACGAAATGGTTTCACGGTGTGAAACCCATCGCAGAAGGAGATATCGTCGTCATCGTGGACGACACGCTACCAAGGAACTGCTGGCCGAAAGGTCGGGTAGTCCATGCTATACGGTCCAAGGTTGAACAGGTCCGTCGTGCTCTGGTGCAGACTGCGACCGGGATTCTAGAGAGACCAGCCGTTAAAATCGCAGTTTTGGACATCGGTGCAAGCGTAAGTACGTCGGATTAATGACCTCGAAGTACTGGGGGGAGTGTCGCAACTTCTCGTTGCTTCGCACCACACATCCAACTACTGCGATGGTTCAGACCTCATACCTACTACCATTGGTTTCGAACTGTCAACCGCTGCCCCGGTGGTGAGTGACGTCGTAGGTAAATAATAGTTCAGCGCATAGTTGAGTAAAAAGTAAATAGGTGAGATTAGTGATGTTTCATTTCAATTTGTGGAAGTACATAATTAATTATTCTACTTAAATCTAGCTCGATACTATTGTGGCAAAGTCCAAGTTTAAAATTCTTTTATTGATATAAAAATATACACAGAATACAGGTACATATTAAAAGTAGTAATAGAGTATTAAAAGACATGCAGAACTTAACCTTTACAACTATTTACAACTATTTTCCACAGTAAAATTACGCGCAAGTACGGACAGAATTATTAATAACGAACACTAAACGTAAGTAAATACACACCTTTTGGAGTCTAAAACAAATCTTAAGTATTAATGCCGCAGTAATTGATTTCGTCCGGGCTCAACAATCTTCTATACAGATGGTTCAAAGCTAAATAGTTTGGTAGGGGCTGGTATAACTGGTCCTGGGATAAACTTGTATGTGGCAATGGGAAAATATTATAGATTAACAATATACCTCACTTTTCCAATTCCTATACGAATCGTAACGGACACAACTGTAACGCCATCTCTAGTTGAAAAGGTAAATCAGTATGATTAACTATCGTGTTTTGCCTATTTTGAGTCCTATTGCAAATGTCAACAATTCAAAACAAAGAAAAGTAGTGTTTTGATTCTTTTTCCACAACGCTTGGTGTGAGTTCGGTGCTTCAACATCAATTTCACTATAGAGGGTGGTCTGATCCAAATAACCAACAAGCCACCAAAAGGGATTGCAAATCGCGGATGGTGTCATTGCATCGGGTACGATATTTCGAAGATTTTCCTCAGAGGGGTCCCGGCAGCAAAGGTAGGATGTAAGGTTGCACGAATTACAAGCACCGATAGGTCGGTCCAATGTAGTACATGAAGTTATCAACAACCAGAAAGGGTACCGGATTAGAATGCAGATGGTTCTCATCGAACAGAAGCCACGCAAGGGAGTATCGTATCGATACATCGAGTTTCATTTCGCTTCCGGAAAATCTCGCAGTTGGTGACATCAATTAGTTGACTAGAGAGAATACGAATGGCTGTTCTGCAACGACAGTGCATATCATTTATGGAAGATCTTATTATTTTTGAATTGGACTTAAAGCAACCTATCCCTAACCTATACCTGTCAGGTTAAGCTCCAGGCCAATCAATTGGAACTGCAGGCCTTGGACATTGTGCGATAGAAAGAATTAGCTCCCCTGTTTTCCCCCAGTGAGGCGCAAGATGTTAAGCAACTGAAAGTTGAAATGACTAAGTACGGTTTATACACGAATTTTAGCATTTCTTCGACATAAAAAAAAACCTTAGTTAGGAAAATTCTCCTGGATATCGGAATAAGATCGCCCTATCAGTGAAGTTAAATTATTGAAACAAACAACCATACAAGCATACTAATGTACCCATCATCTTGATTCAATATGGCAGAATATGGTAGAAATATTCAATTTGAAATCAATTTTCCCACCAATTGTTTTTGTCTACCACTAAAGCATTTTATTTTGTTTTTGGCCGACGTGAATAAAACCGCACGAAGAAGAAGAAGGTTGAAAAACCAGGAATGCCATATGGTTAACGCAAAATTTATAGTGTACTGGTGTACCTTTTTGCCACCGCGGCGCTCGTGTTTGTCCGAGCCCAAATTAGGAAGTGAGCTATATTGTTAATTTATAATATTTGGTTTCAAGCTGAAATATATGCCATACTGGAATGTGCATCAATCTGTATGAAAAGAAATTATAAAAATGCAAACATATGCATTTGTTCAGATAGCCAAGCAGCTCTGAATTCTATAAAGTCAAAAACATTCACATCTAAGCTGGTGTGGGAATGCGCACAAGTTTTACAGCAATTGTCCTGTCGCAACATGGTTAACCTCTATTGGGTTCCTGGTCATTGCGGAATTAAAGGAAACGAAAAAGCTGATCAGATGGCAAAAATAGGGTCATCCATGCAATTCATAGGGCCCGAACCATTTATTGGTTTATCTTCTTGCGCCTTAAAAGTAGAACTAAAGAACTGGGAAAAGGGCAAAGTACAGGCTATCTGGAATAGTACCTCCAATGCCCGGCATTCCAAACAGTTCATTAAGCCTAACGCTTCTCATACGAAAAAGTTGCTTAAACTTTCGAAACATGACTTGAGAATATACACTGGTTTGATAACTGGACATTGTCCGAGTAAATATCACCTGAAAATCATCGGTAAACTTCATGAAGATAAATGCCACTTTTGTGGATTAGAGAGTGAAAGCTCTAAGCATTTAATGTGCGACTGTGTTGCACTATTCAATAAACGATGCAGATTTTTTGACAAGGGGCTCATTGAACCCTGTGAGGTCTGGAACGCTGCTCCCAATCAAGTGGTACACTTCATAAGAAATGTAGTACCTGCTTGGGAAACTTGCCTACTGCCGTAGTGGTAGTTACTCCAAATAGTAACTTACCATTGCGATAATATGGCATAAATAAAAAGGAGGACACGCCACAATAAATCAAATCAATGGTCGCAGTGGCAATACGTCCCCAACAAGGGAAAAAAAATGTAATTGATATATATATATATATATATATATATATATATATATATATATATATATATATATATATATATATATATATATATATATATATATATATATATATATATATATATATATATATATATATATATATATATATATATATATATATATATATATATATATATATTTTATAAGGTTTACTGGCGGGACTCTGAATAGAGTAGAAATCGCTACGCCAGGCCTTTGATGATATCGTTGCGTAAATCCTTTCGAATCATTTTGCCAGCCGTACACGGAGCATGTCGTCCAAGAAGACGCTGTTGCAAATGATTCGGAAGGAGCCACGTTTGAAAATTTTGAGTCCGTTCGTCTTTTTCGTCAATTGTCTTATTGTTATTTCGTTAGTCAGTGTTACCTTTACAATGTTTAATGTGTCTTTTCTAGTTAAGATCGTGAAATGTGGCATTTATGTGCTATGAAAGTTTTCCGAAGAAGTTTTCTCGAACAAAAAATTAGAAGCTATTCTTAAGCTGTTCCTGTTACTTGTGCGTTAGAATGATATAATTTAACTCCTTTTGAAGCATTTCACCAGCCGTGCAAGGATCATGTCGTCCATAGAGACGCTGTTGACACTGCCTCAAAAGGTGTTACATTTTGAAGTTTGCTTCCACTTTCGTTTAGTCATGTTCATGTCCACTGTTTAGTATGGTGTCGTTTCGTCTTTTGATTATTTAGTTTGTCAGTTTGTTTTCTTCAGTCTTTTCTACTTAAGAATGTCATTTATGTGCTGTGAAAGTCTGTTTGAGCAGTTTTCTCCAATCAAAAATCGTCGAGATATTTGAATTCTACCAGTTTTAGTCATGCCTGATGTCTCAGTAGTCCCAACAGTATAATTTTAATGGCTTACTGATGGGACTCATAAGAGAGAAGTTTTCTTTAAAATAAATTGGGAGGACGCTGCGTCTTTTTATGGTAGAAATGTTAGAGGGCATTTCGTAACTTCTTCAGTCGTTAGAAGGTTAATAGATGTCTAGTTCTTATGTGCTCTGAAATTCATCGATGTGTACCTCGTCTAACTTCTTTTGGATGGCCTATCACTTTGTCCGCCTTAGTCCGTTCTTGTCTTCTGCGTTATTCAATTAAATTCTATAGTTCTGTTGTAGAATCGTTTACGTTTACTTGTCTGCTCATTGCCTTCTTTTTATTTGTCTAATACTAATCTCTAAGTCGTTTAACCGCTTCAAAGTCTGACAGCAAGTGCAGCCTAACAATCTTGGTCATCTATTAGATTCACTTTTCGGTGGCAAGGTAAAGCTTCATCACGCCTAGTCCCTATCTATTTTTGAAAAATTATCGTGAAAGAAGCCGTTATAAGATTGTTTGTATACCATTGTTATAATGTGTGTATTTTTATTATAACTCTTTGAAATGAGAAATAACAAAATAAGAATGGTGCCACGTTCGTAGTTTTAATAAAACTTCTACTCAGTGAATCCAACAGTCGGTTCCCTACAAATGTGAATAGTCTTGAACACATTGTGTATCAATATATACCTGTCTAGCTAGATTTATAATTAAGCGTGGCTTCGGCTCATCATGTCAGGGAACGCTAAGAAATGTGTTGCAGCCAAGAAGAAATCCCGCATAATTATTACTGAGGAAAGAGCCCCACTAGACTGCACCAGCATTCAAGGCTCCCAGACAGGATGTCCGTTAGATCACATCTGTAAAATCAGTGCATCAATGCCAGATATGTGACCGGCATTAAATTAAAATATTCAAGATGTGATACTACCACGTCAGGATATGTCTTTGGTTACCATCTCAATGCTGATGGCGTAGGCCCTTCCATCGCGTCCAGATCACATATCCGAGGGGAGGGAGTATTGTAATTGAAATATTTTGAAACAGTTATCTTTATACCTACATATCATTTTGCATGTTCGTCTATCTGTTTTAAGGAATTTTATAACATCCTACATTGAAATAAACGGTGTTATGAAATCGGAAATTTGTTTGTTGTCTTGCTGCTTGCGCAACAACGAGTAATGGGCACCCCGCTTACTTACATCAAAAGGCAATGCATTAAGTCACCACCTTGATTTTTTTAGCATGACCATGATTGATCGCTCGAGGTTGCTACTCCGTTATTGCCAGACCTGCTGTTATTACACAGAGAACCAACAGATGACGTTTGGGACTAACATGCATTCTCAATGTTTTGACGCGGCTGGGTAGCTCACCTCCGGTTACCTGTTCTTCTTACTGAGCAGATTCAGGAGTTCAATCCCAGATCGGTCCCCTTCCTTGCCATTTGTCACTTGCCTCTTTCTATAACCACTTGATTCATATGTAATTAAAAGCAGTCTACTGCGCTTTCTTTCATTGATCGCTTCACTTACCACAGTGGCATCCATGTTCTAAAAATAACCTGCCTCACGAACACAACTATCCTTTCCTTGGCAATTGTAGAAATGCAGTGGTGATCATGGTGTCTAATAACAACTATTGTCAAACTAATAATCCTTCTTCCCCCCTCCCCAAAAACCGTGAGCCGGCGCCGGTACTGATCTATAAATAGAATTAGTGAACTTGTACATTGAAGATGTAAAAGCTACTCCCAAGCTCCATCTATGTTGTTCTCTGTGCAATTACACTAGCTCTGATCAGTAAAGGAGTAGCAACTACGATATTGCACGGTCTTTTTTTTTTAAATGCATTCTCAAAGTTTTAAAAACTGGTGAGCACTTACTAGAGAAATACCAGCCCTACCTGGGTACAGGTCAAATAAGGAAAGTGATACTTGCTTTACTAGAAGCCGAAAACACCTCTGCACTTCCACGAGAAATCACTAGGGTGGTAATAAACAGGATTGGGTGGCAGCAGGCCTTGGTAAAAGATAATAATTAATTATGATCTCCATCATCGGCACCGGCGAACCACCACATCTAATCGGGAACAGTATTGTTGTTTTTTTGTGCTCACTCGATCAGTTACGCCACCAGACTTACTTTTATTGATTTCAAAGCTTATCGATACCCAATGATTTTATTATCTCCAATCCGCTCAACCCATCGCAATGTTTTGTGATATAGTGTGTGGAGTATTACAATTTGAAATAACTCAATTCAGACGTCTTCAAAATTTGGCAGATCGACAGGCAATCGGTGGATAACCACCTGGTACCTTAAAGCAACATGCTTAGAGGCGGACCGGAACATTTGTTGAACTATCTCCCCCGTTGCCTCGCACCTCGAATTTTTGAAGGCATAAATCTAAGGAGTGTATCGAATAGTAGTTATAAACTTCCAAATAATAAAATAGGCATGAAAACATGGTTAAAATTAACATACTATTTCAGTTTATTATAGCTTAACATGTTTACAAAAGATCCAAACGGAAAAACTAGTCATCATGTTCATTTCTGTAGAATGCCCGTACCTTTGATTTGACACCTGCCATCAAATTCTGCACAGTGACCTTTGTGCACTTCCTGGATGCCGCTGCCCAATTTTTCTTAAAATCGGTCATGTTTTGGGACACTGTACCATCCTTCTTAAATATACGCTTGACTATTGCCCAATAGCGTTCGATCGGTCGCAACTGAGGACAGTTTGGTGGGTTGATGTCTTTTTCTACGAACTTGATGTTATTCTCCGTCAGCCACTGTAGAGTGGATTTGGCGTAATGTGCCGATGCCAAATCTGGCCAGAAGAGAGGAGGGGACTGGTGCTTTCTATACAATGGTAGCAACCTGTTCTCCAAACATTCCTTTTGATAAATCTCAGCATTTATAGTTCCTTTTGTATAGAAAATTGAAGAACGCAAGCCACATGTGCAAATAGCTTGCCAAATGAGCACCTTCTGACCGAATTTCTCCATCGCAACAGTCGTATCTGCGGTTGGCACACGTTCCCCAACAGATTTAGTATAAAACTGCGGCCCCGGTAGCGTTCTTGAATCTTCTTTAACGTATGTTTCGTCATCCATCAAAATGCACTGGTCGACATTGTCCAAAATGCAGCTGTACAGCTTTCGAGCCCTGGTTTTGGCACGAGACTTTTGTTCCGGAGTTTGTTTGGGCACTTTCTGCTTTTTGTACGTCTTCAAGTCATTCCTGCGCTTGATTCGTTGAATCATTCCGATGCTGGTCCTGAACTTCTTGGCTAGATCGCGAGTAGAGGCAGATTTGTTCCGTTGAATATAATCCACAACTTTTTGGTCCAAATCGGGGTTGCTGGAGCCGGGTTTCCGGCCACTTCTTGGTAAATCCTTGACGGAGCACTCCTTACCAAACTTTTCGATGATGCGTTTTACACTTGCCGGGTGAACATTTACTCTTTTCGCAATCTGGTTGTAAGTAACACCCTTTTCGGTGCACCAAGTGTGCAAAATTTTCTTTTTAGTCTCAAATTCAATTCGCGACATTTTGAATACAACTTTATCAACGGAAATGAATGAACCAAATAATCATTTTTGACATGTAAACAAAGCAAATGGCGCTTACACGCTAAAAATATATACAGTAGTTTATGCGTAATAACGCATCGAATGTTTATAACTACTTTTCGATACACTCCTTAAGGAAAAAAAATGATTTCACAAGCCAAACTTCATTTACTTATATGTTGGAGTGCGGCAAGAATTCTATTAAAGTTTGACAGTGAAACCTTTACAATTTCTCATATTTGTTTACATTCATTTCATTTACATTCTCTGATATATTTATTATTATTTTTTTTTTTCCATAACTAATATTGATGTGCCAAAACCATAATGCCAAATGGACTCGGTCAAATGCGTAGAATTTGATCTAATTTTCTAGTATTTATGCCAATTTTTTTCTGATGAAACGTTAATTTACAGATTTTTATTCCAAATAATCTTTTTCCAATCAATCAATCAATCGAATCGCTAATCAATGCCAAATGGCCATTATGTCAAAAAACTTCTTAAGTTTCTTCTTAAGTAAGCAGCTTTAATTTTCCGATATGAATGTTAAACGGTCATTATGCCAAATGACCATTGATTATCCAACAGCTTATGCCAAATTACTTTATGCTAAACGACTTCATGCCAAACGACCTTGTTTCATATGGGGTAGCCCAGAATAACATTTGCATTTAAAAAAATGAACAAAAATTTCCGATTTTTCTTGGGTTTACCTTCACCCGCACTGACGAAACTACCCACACTCCCGCTTCACTTTACTCAATTTTTGAGTACAATTGTATGCTATCTCTTTTTCTCTCACGAAAATTTTACTCAATTTTCGTAAAAAGTGGATCTACTCAAAATTTGAGATTGCATGCATCATCAATCATAGTGATCCATGAGTCAGCTGACAAAATTTGACAGCTCTATCAGTCGGACTCTAACCGTGATGGCAAAAACAATGAAGCAACTCCGTTCAGAAGTGTGAGCGTTCAGAGAACGGCACCCGCGAGTGTCTAGACCAACCTGAAGCGTAAGATCTACTCCAATAATTTTGTCGCAAAAACTGAGGAGGCATCGATAAATAAAACGAAGAAAGAACTCAAAAACGAAAACAAAGCCTATACGCAGATTTTCGTCCGCCATGGCGAATGTCCCGTTTAACTGCCGGAAGGCCGCTCGCAAGGGCGTAGATTTTTTTTGCAAGTAAGCTTAAATAATTACCTTCCATGGGAAATTTATCAAAAGCAATTATCTGTCTTGGCTTTTTTTTATCACCATCCAAAATAAAAGTCCATTTTTTTAATGCAAACATTAATGTAATAATTTAATAAATCTTTGTTCTAATATTCAAATTTGTTATAAATGATATTTTGCAAGAAGGAATGAACCGTCTCAAATAATTTATTCCACTAGGTTTTTACTATTATGCGTTATCCAGAGTTTTACATTTTTTTTAGTTTAGAGTATTTAGTTTTTTTTTATCCCTGCCCTTCGGTTCAGAAAGGGGTATGGGCGCATTCTGTCGAGTCGGTCGCGGCAGATTTCATGTGTGAATCGGCTGCCCCATCAACGTTCAAAAGTGCCTGAACCAAATGGACAGCTTGTAATGATCACTTGAAGATGCGATGGGGGATCATTGCCTTGTTATTCACAAATGAAGCACGTTTCTTGTATTCTATAACCAAACATGATGGAATTGAGTAAACGAGCGAAAACTCAACGGGAATGATCTCTCATATGCATCCGTCGAATTAGTCTGAACGGCCGTTGTGAGAATATCACCATGAAAATCTCACATTACCAATCACTAATCCCTTTTCCTTTCTATTCTCTTCCCTATTCTATGACCACGAGCAATATCATATCGTCATCCTAAAGTCAACTCTTCAAATGCAGTAACATCGAGACAACACAGAGCAATAAAGAACGGTATAAACCCTAACCAATTTTACTTTCAGACAAATTTTCTAACACAAGGTAAGCAATCAAATGACCATTACAAAATATACTGAATATCATCATATTGACATGATACATATAACGGGAAAAGGGAGGGACCATCAGGGCACCCAAGTAAAACGATTTGGATAGGGAGCATGGGACTGCCTCCTCCCTATTGTGAACATTTCGTGGAACGAGGGCGGGCTCTTCGACCCCATCTATTGGGTTTATTCTGTCAATCGAGGGCTCGACTCTAATGCTGTATGTGTGAACTTGCTTTTGGAAGGAGATTCTCTTCCCTATATTCGCGGGTTTCGCGTAAGGGTCTCTGCTTACGGGCCCGCCCAAACGTTTTTGGCCCTTCATACAGGAGCTTGAAGATCACAAACAACAGTAGAATCCTGATCAAATAGTTTTTCAGATTATTCCACTCCTATGGAAAGTTACCTTCCTACAATAGATGGTAGTATCTCATCATCACCATCATCATCATTTAGTTCATTTTATTTTATTAATTTTCTGCCAGTATTTTCGTTTAATATTATGTGGCTCTGTTTATAATCTCTGAAATTTTTACGAGAGTGAAGATAACTTAAAACAAAAATGGTTCAAAGATGGAAAGATGGTTAAAACTTTTAGTGTAAAAGTATTTCAAAAACCAAATATACGTAATCCAGATACAGCAATTTAAATATCAAAAAACAAATTTTATGATGCTTTTTGTGCATCGTGTACAAATTTAATTCAACATTTTTTTTGGATTTTGAAATTAAAAAATACATTATTTTATTGAATTTTACCTGTAACATACATACATCCCATCATAAATATCGGTACAATACACTTTTAAACATATGCAATAAAACATTTAAAATGGGCACATTCAACACATTCAACAGGATTTCTCTAGAGTCAATCGAAACAAATACCTAAAATTCCAATTTATTAGCGATTCTATCGATTTCTTAAAGTTTCTTTGGTATTAGTGAAATTAATGTTACTTATATTGTTTCGCAAGTGCATTTCATATGGCACCTAATCCTCGTCGGTAAAAAAAAAACGTGATGATATATAAACAAGAAGATGGAATTGGTATAGTTTTATTGGGAACTCGACCTTTTCCGGCAAGAGAGCAAATCAAACAATTACATTTTTGTCCAAATTTTGTGTGCTTTGGATTCGGTATCAAAAAGACTTTTTACCATTACAACTTGACAGAAACCTACGAAAATCATTATAATAATTTGGAAAAAAGACCAAGCATTTACCTTAAAATAGTTTTCTTCTGCTACATTCCGGTCTCGAGCCTCATGCGATCGGAGCACATCTTGAAACTGTCTAGCTTTCGTGAGATTGTTCCTTACGCGCTAAATTAAAATTTAAAAATGATTAAAATAGCATTGTATAAACGCGTTAACCCCACTTACTTTTATTATGTCCTGAACGTCCTGTACTTTCATGTCATAAAACTCCTCCGGACTAAGTCCTTCGAGAATGTCAAAATTACTCCAACCTGCATCCTCGTCTTCTCTTTCGATGATTATCTCAAAGAACACAGTTTTACTATTAACTCGGCTAAATTCATTACTAAAGCAAAACGTCAGCTCCGTATCGAGTGTCAGCTTGTATCGGTGAATGTTGTCCGACTTTTTGTAGTCGGCGAAAATAAGCCTTCCCGAAGAATCAGCCAACTCAAAACTGATATCCAGATCACCGTGGGAACCGTCAATCACCTGATATTCGAGATCTACCGTTTGGCCAGCCTCTGCGTTTTCGTAAAAGCAATCTCTTCCTCCCGGCGTAATTACGATGGTGAATTCTTTCTGAAGGCAGGAGATTCCATTCATTAGATGGGCCAGTAAGAGAATAAAAAAATGTACCTAGAAGGTAAGAGCAGATCCACATTAATAATGAGGTAAGGTAGAGAAGCAGTGACAAAATATACGCACTGTGAAATCCATTATTATTTCTTCAGAAAATTAGTTTCCTTTGCTAAGGATGTTTTTGTCAACAAAACGCCGAAAGCATAGACCATTTAACGAGATGACAGAGGGCAGGCACATTTTGTTGTTTTGATGGTGTTGATATTGCTTTTCATGGCAAATAGCCCCACAGCTTCCTTTCAAATGTCGTGATAATTATGGTAAAAATCAGAAGATAATCAAAAACGTCTCGTAGAAAGCTCTACACGCTAAGACAAGAAAACCAAAAATTCGGCATAAAATACCGAAAATCGTACAAAAGTGCACATACTGAAATTATCGGTAAACATGGATTACCGAAATTTCGGTATTGCAGGAAAACCGGGAAAAACATTAACATTTACTTATTTTTGTACGGTAATTTTTACCGAAAATGCTAGCAACTCAATGAGAGCATTTTTAACCAAATTTAGGTAGAATATAACGATAAAATCTGTAAATCCACTTTACTGAAGAACTAAGTAAAATCAAACGTTTTGTTTTGGTAAATTATACCGATACTTTAGGTTTTGCTACCAAAACCTAATTTTCGGTAAAATTGAAACCGTATTTTCGGTAATCTGATCTTAGCGTGTACACTCTAATATGAAAATACCTATAAGTATTATAGACACTCTAGTAATAGACCGGACAACGTGAGTCTGGCACAGTTGATGTATCCAAAACAACCGTCAAATCGTATGGGAAATGCGTGGAAATGTTCGTTTTGGATACATCATGGCGGCACGTTGTCCGGTCTATTACTAGAGTGTCTATAATAAGTATGCATGCTTCACAGCGTTGCCAGGTATACCGATTTATCGGTATTTATACCGATTTTTATTCTCAATACCGATATACCGACAAGGGCTCTGAAAATACCGATTTACAACTTTTTATACCGATAAATACAGATTTTTTATGAAAGTTATTTCAACATTATATTTGATTTATTATTTATCAGCGTGTTTTTTTTAGATTTCTTAACCCTAATTAATTATTTTTCAGAAAATATTTTCTCGATTAAAACTGCACCAGATTTGAATAAATAACAACATTATCCTTTAGCCAATGGCATCTATTTTCGTATCATTTAATAAAACCACAGATAGCCACAATACATTCAACATTTCTTATACGTCAAACGCAAGGGAATTAAATGCCAACTATCAAACATCGCTTTGAGTTTCATACGGAGGTAATTGCATTGATCAATTTCTCAGTCGATTTTTGGCTAATATCTTAGTCAAAGCAAGTTTCAGTATTTAACCTGCAAGACGGAGTTATCCTTTTTCGCAACGGATATGCCAACTCGTTTACCTGTAGTTATCAATTATTTTCGGTTAAAAGAAGAGAAATCGCTATATGGAGTTCGCCCGTTCGCGCGAAAAACATTTGAATTAGTCTTAAATGCATGTACGATGAACAAATTTGGAGTGTTATGGTTGTATGTCTGTGATAAAACTATCGAGTTTAATTATGATATTAAATGCGTTAACAAATGAAGACAGGTTGTAATTTTAAGCAAAATAAACTCATCAGCCCTATATTAACAAGCAACAATAATTTATACATTTATGCTTTTTAATATGGGATTTTCAAAATAAATTATCAGTTTATTTATAGGGTACTTCGTCGTAGTCACCTATTTTCGTTCTATCAAGCAAAAAAATCAAAAATATCAAATACACTATGCGCTCAAGAAGCAGTGTTGAATAATCGATTATATCTTAGCCAAACAAATCCAGCAATGTATGGAAAAGTGTATAAAATTGGAAGCGGTATACACTAGAATTAATCCGTTTTTGTGTTAAAATCTATTTAAAAAAAAAGGGATGTGCTTAGCGAGGTGCTTAGCACAACGGGGGTTGGCTAAAAAACCTTATCGCTTTACATGATTTTTGTTATCTTAATAATATCTTAAGAAGTGTGTATTCTAAAAAATATGTATTGTATTGTAAAGTATATTTATTCAAAGTATACCCGCATAACGAAAAACAATTTGCTATATAGTCAAAACTATATTTCGAATGTAAGATATATTATCACATTCTATGTTATTGTTATCGAATAATTTAATCTCATTTTCACCATACAACCTCTACATTAACAAATATTGTTAATGTTTGCCATATTGTCATTGAAAGGTTTTTTATTGTCTGCACTCGGTGTAGATTATATACCAACTGTTTGGCTTAGAGTACAGCAAAAATTTTGTTCGTAAAAATTGCCATATTTTTATGGTAACCTAACTTAACCGCCTATTCAGCATATTGTTATTTAGCCTTTTACCATCTGACATATTGTTAAAACTATATAGGAGATTGTTAGTTTATCGTTGTCAACTATAAGGGTAAATGTTGTAACAATAACTGAAGCGGTCGTCAACAAAAAGGGAAATGGCCCAGGAATGGTTTGTGATTATGCGGGTACATATTCAACCTCGAGATGGTAAAAATAAAAGAAATGGCTAATGCATTTTTTATTTTATTTATTATGTTTACGTCAAACTTTGTTCACATAAAATTTGAAAATAGAAGAAAAATGATCGCCAAAATATATTGTAATCTTAAATCAAAATTAAACTATAGTACACTTGAAAAAAATCTAAATTTTATTTTATACCGATAAATACCGATATGTTTTAATAAGCAATACCGATATTGTATAAATCCACCTGGCAACGCTGATGCTTCACTCGCTTCACTGACATTTTGAGTAAAATGCGAGGTAAAATGTCCAACACGCTAAGATCAGATTACCGAAAATACGGTTTCAATTTTACCGAAAATTAGGTTTTGGTAGCAAAACCTAAAGTATCGGTATAATTTACCAAAACAAAACGTTTGATTTTAGTTCTTCAGTAAAGTGGATTTTCAGATTTTATCGTTATATTCTACCTAAATTTGTTTAAAAATGCTCTCATTGAGTTGCTAGCATTTTCGGTAAAAATTACCGTACAAAAATAAGTAAATATTAATGTTTTCCCCGGTTTTCCTGCAATACCGAAATTTCGGTAATCCATGTTTACCGATAATTTCAGTATGTGCACTTTTGTACGATTTTCGGTATTTTATGCCGAATTTTTGGTTTTCTTGTCTTAGCGTGAAGGTTAGCTGTATGCTCTACACTGAGGCAAGAAATCTAGCAAGATTCATTGTTTTGCCTTATGTTTATTAGCCTAAAGAAATCGGTCACCTCTTATTGAACTGTATTATGAATTTGAACAGATTATGGCAAGTGGCATCGATTGGGGGGAGTGGTCTTGTTCGGTTTTGAACTGCAACGAGAATATTTTCATCTCACAATCATGTTTGTTTTGGTCTTATCTCCATGAGGGCCTGTTCATAAACCACGTAGACTCATTTTTGAAAATCTCAGACCCTAGTAGACTTTTCTCCATACCATTTTTTGAATTTTTGTATGGAGCCCCCCTCCTCCCCTTAGAAAAGTCTACGTGGTTTATGAATAGCCCCTGATGGATTACCCAATCATAATGAAATTTTGACCAGTTATTTGAAAATTTTAAAGCTTTGATTTTTGGCACCAACAAAATTTAAATCGGTACACAGATAGCTCAGTATGTAATCGGAGACTAAACTGTTTGATTATAATAGGCCGTCAAGTACACGGATAAAAATAATCGTAACAAATGTATTTGAAAATCTAATAATGTTTTGCCATAACGATTTACAAATAATATCTAATCGATATGCTTATAAACTTTAAGAGGAAGTTCCAATAACAACTATCCCTCACTATAATGAATACCATATTTCCTTCCATATAGAAAGTATGTGTCAAGCTTATGATTCTTATCCATCTTTTTGATGAGTACCATTTTTCCATCTTTATAAAAAGTATGTGTCAAGTTTATGATTTCCATCCCTCATTATGATAAATACCATGTGCCGTCATATAAACGTTATTGAAACTTTTGCATCAACACCATACGAATTTCTTTATAATTTGTATTGAAACTAACTGTTAAAGTTTATAAGCATATCGATTAGATTAGTATTTATAAATCGCTATGGCAAAAAAATATTATATTTTCAAATACTCTTGTTATGGTTGTTTTTATCCATATTGAGATCGATTCAATAAATTCCACCGCTTCGAATCTCAGAAACTGTGATACCTGCGATAGTTTAAATAATTAATATATATGGTAGATTAACCAAATATTTACACTTCCTTTGTCTCATATCCAGTTGCTGGAATTCATCTTTTTCTAACGTTAATAATTTTGCCAAATATATACCACTTTCTATATAGAAATAGGTAATTCAACAATATTATATTACATCAAGTCACATATCATATATACCTGAAAAACCTGTATACAGCAGTTCGTCACTTAAATGCAACTCATTCAGGACAATTGATGAAAAACCTTTGAGCGCCATTTTGACTTCTTTTCAATCCAAAACCCAATCAGAAGTATGTGTCAAATCTAATAACTATCAGTCATAAGGTGAGCCACATACTCTTTATTGGGTTTGAAAATGAAAAATATGTATCAAAATAATACGTTGCATGTGAAACACAAATAGAAATTATTTGATATGATACGAAATATATGTGACGGTAGCACATAAAAGGTATAGTTTTGAATTAATATATTCATTATTTGATTTTTTATCAGTGTACTATTTCGTTCATATCTTCGCAACGAAATGTCAGAATGAAAAAAAAATCCTTAGCGTTCTATGGGAATTTTGTAGCTATCATTTGCCGTTCTGTTGACGACATCGGTTCACAAATGGCTAAGAAACCGATTTGAAATTATTTGTAACGCACACACACATACACACATACATACACACAGACATGTGCTCAGTTCGGCGAGTTGAGTCGAATGATATATGACAGTCGGCCCTCTGGGCCCCGGATAATAGTCGAGTTTTCAAGCGATCTTAATGCCCTTTTTTATGTAAGAAGGGTTAAAAAGGGAAGTTTCAGATATTAACTATATTTCATATATTCAGTTTATAAAATGAAGTGTAAGACAATCCCTAGTAAATGAACTGAATTTTGAATATTCTGTTTCTTCCGTGTACAATAGAATTTATTGTCTACAGGGGTAAACCACACATATTTAATGGCAAAAATCCATGTAAAACTCCACATAATATTCATTTGTTCACATACAAACCGAACCCTTGAGAAACACATATGAAATGTATGTGGCAAATGAAAAGTATGTGTGGCACTTTTTCACGTAGACAACATCTCAGAAAGCTCAGCTGTCAAAATAATGTCAACATTGTAAGTTGTGTTTTTTGTAGCTCGTTTACGTTTTGTCTGTTGTTGCTCGTTTTCGTTGTGCACGTCATATAAAGCAGAAAGGTCGCTTTCTGTGGTGTTGTACATCAAAACAAACAACCAAAACAAATGATTAGACTTCTATTTGACAGCTGAAAGCGGGCCCAAATCAATTTGGGCCCAGGACATCCTGTCTACTGTCAATCACTGCTATTGATATAGGCTTGTCAATGGCCTGGTGGTCACACATAGTGGCTATGTGTACGTATAGGAAGTATGTGTGGTTACAAATAGATATAATTTGTTTATTATTTAACTAATTAATTAACTAATTGAAAAAATTCATGTGTGGGACACAGCTATTAACATTACTTTTGTATCAGTGTATGTATTGAGATGAAAATATAGTATTTTTGAACGAACTAAACATGAACAGTATATTATATTGTCCAACAACAAAATCAATAATAGTTTAATGGTTATGTATTGTGATTTGTTTATTGTTTAGTATTGTTAATTCAATAGGGGGTTTAAATTTAAAAAAAAAATGTTTTTTCCATCTGTATCGATGATGGGTGTTCTTCCTAGAACAAAAATATTTTTTATGAATCTCAACTATTTTTTCTCGATTTTTAAACAAGAAAAATCTAATCAATTTTATTTTCACACCCCGCCATGCAGTTTCACAAAGTGACATTTATTTTCAGTAACGGGGGCTCCCGGCACTTAATTTTCAGTAACGGCGGCTCCCATTATGACATTAATGTCAACTTGTGTGTAGGTCGGTATCATGTTCGAAAGAAATTTCTTTTCCTATCCCAAACCCATGTTAAATTCCGTTTACTGAAACGGAAAAGTAAAGGATCGAAAAGAAATTTCTGCAGCAGTATCCACCTGAGAAGAATGAAAAATAAAATTGGAATTTGTAAGGTTCCCACGCAAACTAATGGGACCTGTCACTTTTACTTTAGGAAAAATGTTCCTCTCGATTATTCCCTAAGCGAATTTGACATTTCGTTCCATGCAGATCAATTGTCAAAATTCCGCTCGGTAGTATTAAACAAAATTCCGTAACTTCTTTACTTTATAGGTCGATACTGGGCTTAAGGCTAGTATGCAGCTCAAAAGTAATGTGCATTAGGATAGGACAAGTAATGGTCAAGAAATGCTTTTACTCTCCGAATTACTTACCTTGTATGCAGCTGAAAAGGAGGACAAACTTCGTAACGTTAGTAACGTATGACCAGGTAATCTTAATGGTGCTGTCACTTTTCCTTGCGGAATAATATTCCTATGGATTATTCCGCAAGAGAAACTGACGTTTCACCCATAATGAAGCAGTTATCAAAATAACTTCTTTAAAAATGGCAAAAATTACTTCAAGTCTTTACTTGTCAGCTGAATACTAGGCTTTATGCTAGAAATTAATGGTTGGTTCGTTGGTTTAGGAAATCTGTTTTTTGTAGCGTGTTTCATGGTGAAATAGGATGGTGTTGTCTCCCGCATAACGAAAAACAATTTGCTATATCTAGGGTTTTTTTCATTAGGGCGTATCTACAATTGAGAGATTCTCTACGGGCTCGCTCTCTTTCATTCATTACAGCGCCATTATAAAACTTACGAGGCATTCTTTAGTACAGATCGAAACACAACAGCCCTGGCCAGCATACTCAACAAATAGAAGAATGAAAAACGTAAAAGTGATTGGATTATGAATGAAAGAGAGCGAGCCCGGAGAGAATCTCTAAATTGTAGATTCGCCCTAATGAACAAAACCCTAGATATAGTCAAAACTACATTTCGAATATAAGATACACACAAAGAATAATGATTAATAAAATTAAAAAAAACCATTGCCAAAATTGAAAAGTTGCGTTGGTTCTTTTTCGTAGAAAGCGGTTTGCTTTCAAAACAAAAACCCTCAAACCGTCAATTCAAAATTTTGCTGCTCTGTACATTTAAAAGTTGAAACTTTCAAAATAAATTGTAGAACTGTCAAATCGAAACTGTGGCATCGTTGAAAAGGAAAATAAATTATTTTTATTTCAAAATAAACTTTTATCCAGAAAGTGTCAAGCAATAAAAATAAAAATGTGCTATTTTGATTGAAATAAAAAATATTTCTTCACTAAAAGGTTTTATTTTCAGATAAATAGGAAATTCGTAATGAAACAGTGGCATCGTTATAATTGAAAACATAATATTTTTATTGTAACACAAACTTTCAAGTAATGTTCTCCATCAGAGAGGTCCATGTCAAAACTTAGCAACTTATGGCATCTGCTGCCGTTCGTCATCGCTTGTGGCACCGCTGCAAAAAAGGGGGTTGAATAATTCAATAAATACTTTTAAACAATTAAAACTTACCCATCCTTCAGACAGAGATTGTTGGTTTTGTATTTCGGTGATTGTGCTAATAATCTCGAAGTTTATTTTTTCACGAAACGCGTTTATCACGCAATGCGTACAAAAGCGGTCATGTATAAAAAACCACACCACACAGTAGACACGAACGCGGACAACTATTATGAAAAAATCCAAACGACGACGAAGACGAGGACAATGACTTGCTTTGTGTTGGTGGATATGACAGTTCTACAATTTTCACGGTAAAAGAAAATACTTTTAAATTTACACGCTGAACCGAAAAAACCCCACCTTCAAATCAAATACATAACTTTTGCAGTGGCTAATTTTACTTTCAATTTAATGAAAAATAAACACTTTTTAGAAGAAAAGCGCAAAACTTTTAATAAAACAATTTTCCTATTTTGTGTGTATGTTATCACATTTTATGTTATTCCCAAGTAACCACAAGCATTATATTATTGCACTTATTCAATCCGAAATCAACATCGGTAATGCGGAATCGCATCAATTCAACAGTTGTCAAGTAATGAAGCGTTAGATTAGCTTAAGAATGTAATGATGCATTACCAATGCAATAATGCTACTTTAGCAATGTCTTATGGCCTTACAAAAGCCATAGCATTAGTTCGAACTTAGTGGGGCCCTTTTCAGCTTTAATCCAACTTCAATGATGCACTAGACGTAATACATATGCTCTTTATATGCATGCTATTACAGCCTCGTGGTTACTTGGGTTGTTATCGAAAAGTTTAATCTCATTTTCACCATACGACCTCTACACTAACACATATTGTTAATATTTGCCATGATGTCATTGATAGGTTTTTTATTGTATGCACTCGGTCTGTATTATATGCCAACTTTATGGCATAGAGTACATGTAAAAATTCGTTCGTGAAAATTGTCATATTTTTATGGTAACCTACACACTTAGAAAATTTTACAGTATTCGGTAATTTTTTACCGAACTTTCAACAGCTGAACAGTTCGGTAATCCGATTTACCGGATTTCGGTAAAATTTGACAAGTTCCGGTAATTTTGTTACCGGAATACTGTAAAAATTCACCGAAATCCGGTAAATCGGATTACCGAACGTTCAGCTGTTGAAAGTTCGGTAAAAAATTACCGAATACTGTAAATTTTTCTAATGGCTGGCCCACAATTGATACGTTGCGGATGCGTTTGCGTGAATTTGACAGTTTCCCCATAGGTTTTCTGTCAAATTTACGTCAACGCATCCGCAACGTATCAATTGTGGGTGACCCTTAAGTGTGTAACTTAACGGCCTACACGGAGAAAAAAATAAAGTCATATCAATAATATTCCGGTCCCGATCAAGCATATTTGTGCATTGACTTTTATATAATACTTTTTTGAGATTTTTTCACGCATAATACAATAGATCAAAGAATAATGGAAGCTGCAATTAAACACACACAAAAAAGGAAAATTGTTTTATTAAAAGTTTTGCGCTTTTCTTCTAAAAAGTGTTTATTTTTCATTAAATTGAAAGTAAAATTAGCCACTGCAAAAGTTATGTATTTGATTTGAAGGTGGGGTTTTTTCGGTTCAGCGTGTAAATTTAAAAGTATTTTCTTTTACCGTGAAAATTGTAGAACTGTCATATCCACCAACACAAAGCAAGTCATTGTCCTCGTCTTCGTCGTCGTTTGGATTTTTTCATAATAGTTGTCCGCGTTCGTGTCTACTGTGTGGTGTGGTTTTTTATACATGACCGCTTTCGTACGCATTGCGTGATAAACGCGTTTCGTGAAAAAATAAACTTCGAGATTATTAGCACAATCACCGAAATACAAAACCAACAATCTCTGTCTGAAGGATGGGTAAGTTTTAATTGTTTAAAAGTATTTATTGAATTATTCAACCCCCTTTTTTGCAGCGGTGCCACAAGCGATGACGAACGGCAGCAGATGCCATAAGTTGCTAAGTTTTGACATGGACCTCTCTGATGGAGAACATTACTTGAAAGTTTGTGTTACAATAAAAATATTATGTTTTCAATTATAACGATGCCACTGTTTCATTACGAATTTCCTATTTATCTGAAAATTAAACCTTTTAGTGAAGAAATATTTTTTATTTCAATCAAAATAGCACATTTTTATTTTTATTGCTTGACACTTTCTGGATAAAAGTTTATTTTGAAATAAAAATAATTTATTTTCCTTTTCAACGATGCCACAGTTTTGATTTGACAGTTCTACAATTTATTTTGAAAGTTTCAACTTTTAAATGTACAGAGTAGCAAAATTTAGAATTGACGGTTTTGAAAGCAAACCGCTTTCTACGAAAAAGAACCAACGCAACTTTTCAATTTTGGCAATGGTTTTTTTAATTTTATTAATCATTATTCTTTGTGTGCAGCATTGATGATCTAATTGGAGCATGAAATAGGGTTGAATCAACCATATTATGCTAACATCAACAATATTCATTGTTGATGATTTGACAGCTCTCTGATTCTCATGATAAATTCAATAATGTTTATGTTTAATTTGACCTTATTTTGAGGGTTTAACTAATGCCTGGGACAGACATACAACGCTGACCGTTGTACGAACTGTCAAATACTTTAATCCAGTACAGAGAAACACGTACTAGACTAAAGGAGTACAGCGCTGTACGTTGTATGTCTGTACCAGGTATAATGCTATCGGATGGTTGGTTTAAGCATACACAGAGATTCGTTCAAATGATGTTATGGGTGGGTCCAAAAATCAAAAAAAATCGTTAAATTTACGATGAAAGTTCTTATAATGGTGGTATTTTAGTGCAATATGTTCTAATTGGAACATTTTGCACTAAAATACCACCATTATAGGAACGTTTACTCATTTAGCACATATTCTTTGGATACTACGAAATTAAACAACATATAATAATGTTTGAAATTTGGAAATATCATTCTTATCAACAGTCTGCTAGTCGCGGTGGAGGAAGAAGCGCTTCGACTTCTTCACGCTTGATTAATTGTAGCGCATCAATGTCGTACCCGTTAGCTGAAATCAAAATTCGTTAAAACTTTTTTAAAAAATATTTACAATTTGCTTACATACCTACAAACTCTTCGATGCCCGCCGCGGATAATCCAAACGATTTCAATGATTCTACCACTTCTTCGTCAACATAAAACTCTTCAACCAGGTCGTTGTCCAAGTCAACCGAGTGATCTGCCGCCGCCATGATATTTTTTTTCCTTCGCTTTATCGTTGAGTGCGGATGGCAGCCACGAGGCTCAGTAGAGCTGCTATATGCCCTATTTTACCTTCCAGTATGAGTGATTCAACGATAAACACGGATTCAAATAATGACATGTATGCTTGATTTAAGCATTTAATGGTTGATGTTCAATAACGTTGATTCAAATGAAATATATGCTTGATGTAAACATCAAATCATATTCAAACAACCATTTAAATTAACTATGTCAAGAATATCTTCGAAGCTTGGGATAACTATGGCAAAAGTTATATCAATCATGCATCATTTCTGTCCGTGTATTCAGCATATTGTTATTTGGCCTTTCACCATCTGATATATTGTTAAAACTATATAGGAGATTGTTAGTTTATAGTTGCCAACTATAAGGGTAAATGTCGTAACAATAACGGAAACAGTCGTCAACAATAAGGAAAATGGTCCAGAAACGGTTTCTGATTATGCGGGCTTGCATTACAAATTTTTTCATAATATTTTGAAATTGTTTTTTCAATAGTTACGCTTGCCAGAATTTAAAAAAATGAAATGCCGGTATATTATTATATTTATTATCGAACAATGTTTTGTGATTGTTTATTCGGACAGTTCTCTCCGTGTACCAACTGTCTTAACTCACATCTGATAGATTTGAGTCAATCGTACTCATTATTGTGTTGTTTGTAAAAACCGTGATCATTGCACGATGGCGTCATCAATGCAGTTTTGACAGTTCAGGGAGCTTGTTTATGTGGACTTAGAATATTTTCGGTAAGATCGGTTTGAGATTTTGTGGTTTAAATTTATAACAATTGAAGTAAAATCGCCGGAAAATAGATAACAGTGCTCATTTCAACATCATTTCCTGGATCTAATCGTACAGAATCCGTAAAAATCCAACGAAAAATTTCGTTTGAGCGGTTCAAATTCTAACACCTTGTAAACAAGCTCCCTGAACTGTCAAAAAAGTGAGGTTAATACATTCCGTGCAATGATCTATAATCTTCCATTCTTCCACCCTGAAAGTTGCACAACACTCGCCGCGAAACTTCCTGAAACCGATTAGGAAGAAGTTATTCAGATTGTAGCTTCACTGTCAGTATTCGTAAATCGAAATCTGTTTTTATGTTGTGCTGTACACGTAGCGATTTCTTTCAAGATAATGTAATTTATCAATTTTCTCTGTAGGTATGTTTGTATTTTGTTGCTCACAATAAGTATCCATAGTGAAGTTCTTAATTTATTTTGCAAGGTTACTAATAAACGTCTAAGAATCGCATTGATTAAGAAGTGCTGGAACTATTAGTTTAGTTTTATTTCATTCGGAATTGAACAAGTCTGCAGACTTGCCCGAAAATAGCGACCGTTCACATACATGGTACAAAGTTATGGGAAACTAGCATCGAACTTATATCTGAAACACTGTTTCCCATTGTAATGCAGTTTGAAGGTATCATCGACAAAAAAGAAAAAAGAAAAACAATCGAACGGTAAGTGTTGAACACCGTTTGTCTTGATTACTGACTATTCTTGGTGGATGTTACCGATAGCTATTATATTGTCTTCTAAATTCTGAGATTATTCTGTTTATAAAGAACTACCTATACCCAGAACTAGAAACTTAACATGGGTTTTAGACAAAAGACGTCAACCAAAACTACCTATTGATGATAACTGAATCCAGTATCAAATGAACGTCTTAACAATACATTAAAAGGCAAGACTATTAGACTGCTAGTTGGTATCAATAATCCTCTGGCTTCTAAGCATGAATTACGTATTATATGGTCAACATGACACTTGACAAAATCACTTGATAGTTATGATGGTTGACAGTATTTTACGTACTATCAAATTCCTTGTCAGATCAGATTAGATCTTTATATATTTCCGTTTTCTAGTAATAATAAATTACGTGTGTTAAGTTGATAACGTGATGCATTCAACTTCGCACTATTTGGTCAGGAATTTACAGCGTGTTTTGACGTAAAAAGCTCTATATGCTATTTAAATGTCTGTCTCATTTCAAAAATCAATTCAATAAGTTATTTAACTAAAATCCTCAAAAATGCGCGAAACTAGAATTACTTAAATATAAATGTGTAATGTGTAAATGCTTCGTGGAGGTGTCTGCCTCTTTTGTGCACATAGACGGATAAAAAAGCTGGGTGATTGAACATTGCACTATAGATGGTGGGATTAGGAGATCAGTCGTGCAGAAGAATGGTACTGTCATTATGGGAATGTGGAATGCGAATGTGCTCCTTTTCTTTTCGGACGACATCGATCTCATTGGAAACGATCATAGGGGGCTTTTGTTGCTCTTTAAAGATGGACAGTGAGCATAGAATTGATTATCATATCTAACAATAAAAAGTTAATGGTTACGGATAGAGGCAGAGTTGAGGGCACTCATTTTAATCATTTTCGATTTTGATTTTCCAATCATCTTGCGGTCAGAAGAGAGTAGGGTAAAATTTATTATACATTTGGAAAAACCAACTCTTGTTGTTGGAGAATCTAGAAAAACTTATGAAAAGGTCGTATTTTCGAAAATTATTCGAGTATGATCAAATTAAATCGCAAATATCTCAATTATGTTTATTCCCGCAAAAATTAAAATTTTGAGAAATGCACCGAAAGTTGATGTTCTAGAAACTTATTTTCCTGAGATTTCTCCATCCTGTAGTCTTCGCTAAAATTTCTGAACCGAAGGGCAGTGATCGAGACATCAAAATACCGTAAGGTCGCCATCCACCGCTCGACCTCCATTCACCGCTCATTTCATCTTAAAATGAATATCTTTTAAATAACGTGTAAGTTATAGTAACAAAAGTTTTCAAAATATGTTGCCACATGTAAATAGCTTATATTCGAATAACTATTCTTTGTGTGTCTTTCGTATTATTTTCATAGAAATATTTTTCTTAGAGTGCGCCCCGCTAAACATCATTTTGCCGTTGTTTTTAATATGGCAGATCAAAAGTAGCTGTTGTAAATTTATTTTATATAAGCATAGTTTGTGTATTTTCTCGTTATAAATTATATCAGCGGATAAGAACTAGGTAAGTACTATGTAACCAAAGTATTTTTTCTACGAAAACACTATATTTGGTAGCACTAAAATGAAAAAAATGATGAGCGGCAAATGGTGCCCTATCTGCATCATATGTGTTCATTCACCGCTCATGATCTTTTGTTTGTTTGCAGAATGGATCTAATTCGAAGGAAAAAATTGTATACCGAGACCGATTTACAAAATGCCTTGCAAGTTGCTGGACGTGGTTTGTCCATCCGACAAGCTGCACTGCAATATGGAATACCAGCTGGAACTCTTCGGGACAAACTACGGAGAAAATATCCAATCGGCTCAAAACCCGGAAAAGTGTCCGTGTTGACAGATCAAGAAGAACTGAAAATCGTTGGATGGGTCTCTTCCCTCGCTCGAGCGGGATTTCCTGTTTCATTGAAACAGCTTCGGATCAGCGTAGGACAGTTCGTAAAACTTACAAAAAAGGCAACTCTTTTCAAAAACGGCATCCCAGGGAAAAAATGGGTGAAGCTGTTTTTAAAGCGTCATCTACTCGGTTTTTGGAAATTATGAAAAAGAAAGCTATACAGCTCTTGTGCTGTTTCCATATAAATGCCGGCTACCTGGTGATATAATCCAGAATGCTCGAGCTGATTGGGGAATCGGTAAGACTGATAGCGGATGGATGACAGGGAACGCATTTTATGAGTACCTAAAACACATTTTCCAGCCATGGTTGAAAAATGAAAAAGTGCCTCTACCGATATTGCTTTTTGTGGACGGTCATAAAAGCCACGTCACGATCATGAGTACAAACTTCTGCAAAGAACATCAAATCATTCTTATCTGCTTGTTCCCCAACTCCACTCATTTGACACAACCTATGGATGTAAGTTTTTTCGGACCGATGAAAAAACGTTGGGAAGACTCGTTGTTAGAATTCCGCTCTAAGAACGGAATGCGAGCCATTGCGAAAGCAGAAATTTGTCCGTTGATTAAAGCAGCTCTCGATAAGTTTGATAATAAGGAACAAGTGATTCAAAGTGGGTTCAAAAGAAGTGGTTTATATCCGTGGAACTCGGAATCTGTAAATTATACGTCGATGCCATCCCAAGAATGTTTAAAACAGGACGGAAACAGCGGAGTCGTCGGTAATATTTCTAAAGTGGAAAAAACACTTTTCGATACGTTTGAAGCACGGCTTACAGCAGATCAACTGAAGCAGTTCCGGAATCAGGAAGGTTTTACGCAATGGCGGGGGGCACAGGAAGAAACAAGTTTGTTTCAGTTCTGGAAGAATTGGAAACAGGAATATGGAAGCAAAAACAACGCCGAAAGTGACGACGAAAGTGTTTTCTTGGGTTTTCCAGACACAAATAAATCCAAACATGATGACGGTTAGTATTTGTTGTACATATTATAAAATAAGCAATAATTAGTTGATTGTTTCTATATAATATTATTTTTTCACAGATGGTGAACTCAGCAGGTCCACCGCTGGGGTATTAGAATCGCCGGATCCAGCTCTTCAAAACCCTGTAGATATGATGGACCTTCATGATACTGTCAACCCAAAAATATATGAATTGGAGCCTACGTCAAGTGTTACGCAAACTGATATATTTGAGGACGTGTTTTCAGATCCGCGTCAAACACAGGAATCATTGAAGGTATCGCGAATTAAACAAGCATTTCGTCCTCCTGCTGTAGCCACAAGTCAGACCTTTCTTGCTTACCTTACCGCGAAAGAGCAAGAGAAGCAGGCGATTGAAACCGAAAAGGTTCGGAGAAGAGAAGATAGAGAGCAGAAAAAACAGGAGCAGGAAATTAAAAAGAAAGAGAAAAAAATCAATCAAAAATTGAAGGCCGAAAAACGTACATCAAAATATCCTAAAAAGAAACGCTTTGTGTGAATTTGCCATTGGGGCTTATGTATAACATTGTATTTCGATAAATAAATTTAACCTTTTAATCATAAATTCAAATTTCATTATTTTTGTATACGAAAAATGGTATAAGCGGTGAATGGATCATTCATGAGCGGTGAATGGGTCATTGCACTTTGGATGAGCGGTAAATGGTGCCATAAAGTAGTAACACTTTTATGTATATATTTCAGTATTAACATTTATTTATTGCATTTCAATATTTTTCTATAAAAACAATAGTTTTGCTTTCTAATCTAATCTAATCTAATCTAATCTAATCTAATACAACCGCAGCCAGTACGAGAAAGCATCCTGGAAATAATTGGGTTAGATTACGCCCAATTATTTTTTTTGTCAATATTGATGCTTGCAGCATATCAGAGACATGATACAAGCGTCAAAGCGGCTAGGCCTACTGCGTTGCATTAACCGCAAAAGATGATTCTGTAAAATGATTTTGATTCAAATGAATATATTTGAACCCCAAAACATTTTGTGAATCTACAGGGGATGAAGGATGCGTGGACATACCGTACCATACGCTCCAAGGTAAGAATAATAAAATAATATTGAAATAAATCCTAAGAATCCGAGAAATGGTAAAAATGGCATGATAATAATATAAATGTAAAATCAATATGCAGTTTCATATGGAATACTATATACAATTTACTGCAGGAATATTATAATGTAAAATGATAATAACAACTACACATGTCTGCAGATTGTTGATCTGCTGCAATTGTTGAAGGATTTTCGTATCCATTATGAACCTGAAAGTTTGGAAAATGTATCGTAGCCACGAGATATTTTTTTTTTCGAGACTCAGGAACTCTATGGATGATCTGAAATTATACATCATGTAACGGAGCAGCACATTGACATTTCAGATATTCTATATCTAAAATGTCGATGAGATGTTCCGTTTTCTTGCACCCCTATTATCATTTGTAGTGTATCTGATAGGTTCTACAATAATTCAATATATGATCATAATTAATTTTTTGATTAGTTAGTTAATAAATTATTTAATAATAATAACATGAGAAAGACAAGTAATTATTAGAGAATATTTATCTGCAGCTTATTTGACCACCCTCTCATCGAAATACTTCAGCCGTTGGAACTACAATACAACTAACCATTGAGATCTAGAAATATTAGGTTAAAGATGTTTGTAGATGTTTGTACAACATATATCTGACACCCACTGATTGGTCACTGATCTAATTTAGTCTAATCCAATACAAACGCAGCAAGTCAAAGAAAGGGTTCTGGAAACAACTGGACTAGATTATGTCCAATTATTTTTCTGTCTGCATCAACTGAAAAGAAGATTTCTTAGAACGAGCTGGAATCAAACGAATAGACCTGAACCCCAACGTAATCCGCGAATCTACAGGTGAGGAAGGATGCGTGGACACACCGGTTCACACGCTCTGTATCATGTCAAGTCAAATATCATAGAAATCTTACATATTTGTATGACCCATTTACCTGAAATTGTACAGAACAGAAATCTGCAAATACCTTAATTTTGAACAATATATAGCATATAATGGTAGGACATCCTTTGTGACGTACAGTAAAATAGTATGTTCCGACCATCAAATATATTCTCGGACTTCGATTATTCCACGCAAATGTAATGGTATCCCCTACGAATCCGCTTTAACAAATGATATGTTACTTCGAATACTAAACGAATAAAACATGTGAGTATTTTATTATGCAATGCTGAAAAATTAACAAAAATTAAGGTTATTGCTGAAATGAGACTCTAATTCATGGCAGGTAGCTCCTATCTCCTTTCACAAGTTTTTGGTTCTAATGTGAGGAGCAATGGTAGAATATACAATAGAAATCAGATAAATTATTAACAGACAAAATAGTTCTCTACGAGCTATTTTCGTGCTCGCCACATGGTGGTTAATATTGGCATAACCTAGGTAGTTTTCCTCGAAAAATTTCTCACTGGATCCTATAGTCAACGACCATCTTTTTCTGTGCACTACATAAAAGGATTTTCAAATGACGTTGACAATTTATGCCGGGTTCTTATAACACGGTACCCTGCACGCGTCGGGACGTTTTCGTGGGCTGGGTAACAAAGTCACATAGTCTAACTAATTATTTTGTTCCAACCCAAAAAATAAAAAAAAATACCTCTCGGACAAAGCACTGTGCAAAGAGAATACTTCTTTATACTTGTTTACCCACCTGGAAACATGAGACTCCAGCCAAGTGTCTCTAACATACGAATAATAAATCCGGCTGGCGTGAAGTCTTCCGACTAAGAGAAACTTGTCATCTCCAATGTCACCAAAGCAGTTGAACCAAAAAGAAAACAAAGTTTTGAAGAAAGCGAAACGAAAGTATCAACCAAATTCTTGAAATAAAACAAGATGATTAAGCGTAAAGCTATAATGCTGGGTTATCAATATTTCGCAAGAGGAATATATTTTTTAAATACTCCGCGGATCGAGGAGAAAAATAACAGCAATGCGTATCTATGGCAACGATAGAAATATTTACATGAAGGAATGGGCAAGTAAATTTAGTATAATGTTAAACTTTAACGAACGTTTACTTATCTTAATGACGTTTCGTTGATCCACTCGTACAAAGTCTACGAGCATCATGACTCCCATGCCAGGAAAATTACAACTCCAGTTTTGTTGAAAATATACTACAAGCCATGGCAGCACCACTTGCTGAAACAGTAGCACAATTTTTAATTTCTTCACGTTGTTGAAAAACAAACGACACCTAAGCAAAACGCCCCACGACAACTCGAAAACAACGCGAAACGTAGATTTTATGAAATTATCACACCGTGATTTTCTGAAATTCTAGACGGGATAGACCACCCCGAACAGCAATCACTGCCGAAAAACTTTCCGAAACCAAATTGGAACTACCGAAGCCGAATTCACAATTTCTCAAATTCACATATATCGATTTTCAACAAACAGAAAAAAACGTGACAGCTCACGCAAAACTCAACCGTCCGCCTATAAAAACAATAGTTTTGCTTTGTTCATAAAGTAAATTGCAATAAAAATTTATCTCAAGGTCGACTTTTTAAGCGGAGAAACGTTGAGAAACTTTGTTAAATGAGCGGGGGATGGCGACCTTACGGTATACACAAGGAGTTTTTTTTTTACCGAAGTCTGTAAAATTTTACTGAGTTTTAAGTAACAGCTGAGTTTTAAGTAATGAGCTCAGCCCAGTTTTCCGTTACCGAAAACTTGGTAAATAGCACAATTGTCATAATGCACTGGCTTAGTCAGTAAAAGAAAATACTGACCTTATCTGTAATCGATTTGTTTACTTTTATTTTTACTGCGTTTTTCAGTTTTGCGCTTTTTGTTTTTATGGCGAAAACCCAATATTTTGTTTCTTGGAATTAAAACTTTATTATAAAAAAAAACTAGAAGGGACAGCCCAATGGGGTTGTACGCAAAGTTGACGTAGAACTACGAAGCAATGTGCAATCTAGATCGCTTGATTGTTTTAAGAGTGGTTGAAATTGGTTTCGTTCCAAATCGAATTCCCATACACTAAACATTTCGCACTACAACCTTAGTTATTTGAAATAGCCTGTCTTGGTATCTAAATTCATACATAGGTTATCAAAATTTACAATAAACAATGCCTCAAGGGCTAAACTGAAAATTTCATGTTAAACATAAACACTTAAAACACACCAAACACATAAAATTAAACAAAGCTAAAACACTTAAAATGTAAAAATTAGTATGTAAGACGATTGAATGGAAATAAAAAACAAATTAAGTAAAAAAAAAAATCATACATTTTGCTTTCACTGGAAATAATATATATGACATATGATATCAAGAAACTCTATATCAAGTAATATACCTTGCAGTGCGAATGAGTTTTGTTCATTTGGGAAACTTTTACTCAAGAAGCTGGTTTCATTCAACTCCAATTGCATACGGTTTCTACTAGGCCTATGTGTGTACAACACTGCTAAAAGTGCAAATGTCAAAAACATTCTGGCTTCGGCACAGGAAAGATGTTTTTCACAATCGATTATCCCGAAACCCAGCCTCCAGCATTCCCAAACACATGTCAACTTTCTTTTCCAGTTGTTTTGATGACCCTAAAAAGGGCCATTTTGGGTTTGAGGGAACAGCTACTAACACCACCTCATTTTGTCATGAAGCTAGTTTACTTGACCATGGCTTCGGTTCGCTCTGAAACCTCGTGTTTGGCTAGCTCTCTTAGCAGCATGATCGAAAATCAGTTTGAATTTACAGAGACGTCAGGGCCATACGCCAATTGATATAAGTTAGTCGGGCAGCTACACTTTCAATCCGCTCGGAAATGTCATTTACGAAGCTGTTCATAATGCTTATCGCTTTGGAGGAAACGACAGTATCGGGTTAAAATGCTTCACTGTTTGCCTTCCCAGATGGTGAAGCGAGAATGCACCTTAAGAGCATATTCTGTTGATATGATCGACCACCTGGTAATCATTATCCTTATTGCGTTGTAGATGGTTGTGGTCTGTTTGGGAATTCAAAGTCTATTATTGCCGATAGACGTCTTGGTCGAAATAGTGCTAACTGAACGATAGACCAGCATTGGGAAGTAAATGTGTAAGAAAATTATATTGCTAGCTCTTTAAATTGCATTTGGTGGCCCTAAAAAGGACCTTTTGGTTTTAATAATGATACGGCCATAGTTGTATTTTCTACGAACCACATAATTTGCAGCGATATGTATGCTGCGATATTTTAGTTGGACATTCTCAAAATTATTTGATTCCTATCGAATGAATGAAAATTCAAACAGCACAAAAGAAATATTCAACCATACAAACTCTTTAATAAGCACACTGATTTGGTCGTACTGAAAAGGACGGATATAGTTGACGGGGGAGAAACATTGTTCACGGTTAAACTTGGGGTTTCTTCTTGGTATTCCTGGTTCAGCTCCTCTTCGGTGCGGGTGGCCATCTGCAGGTGACGTGGGATGATTCTTGTCCCGTTGTTGTCACGGGCTGCTTTTCCCATTAACTCGTAAGCTTAATTGAACTACAAACCGACAAAAGAAAAATTCAACCAAACAAACTCTTTAGTTAATAAACTGGTTTGGTCGTCCTGAAAATGACGGATTTAATTGACGAGGGAGAAATATTTTGCGATTCCCCTAGGGTTGCTTGTCTCGTCACGGGTGACTTTTTCCCACCAATTCGTAGGCTTCAGCAGCCATGTCCCTCTCAGCGAGGTTGACAGGACCATCGGCACCAACAGGCAACTGTACCACCGCATTTATGCACTCCCGCTTCAATTTACTCAATTTTTGAGTACAATTGTATGCTTTCTCTTTTGCTCTCACGGGAATGTTACTCAATTTTTGTAAGAAGTGGATCTAATCACAAATTGCGTTGATCCACTGTTTAACGAAAATTGAGTAACATATCCGTGAGGGAAAAAGAAATAGCATACAATTGTACTCAAAAATTGAGTAGAAAGAAGCGGGAGTGTGCGCAACGACTGCTCGCCAGTGCACCATCCAAGGTGCTTGCTGCCGCTAACTGCGTGCGAACAGCCACTGCACAGCTCCACGACTGTTGTAAGACTGAGTCAAAATTCCGCCAAGCGCTGGTATGTTATGGCGTCGGATGCTATTTCACAAAAGAAGGCGGTACCAACGAAGGCAGTGTGATACAAATTGCATCAAAGGGGACGAACTTTAGTCATAGTGCCACAATAATTAGTTTGAATTAGTGCACACTAGACGGATGATTTTCTCAACAGAAATATGCCTAATTTGCTGTCCACCGCCAGCAACTAATCCGCTATGCATAACTAGGAACTAAAATGAACTCTATTAAATGGTCGGTGAGACGTATATTGCAGTTCGGCTCGAATAATCTGTTCTCGAATTTCGATTATTGGTTTTTCAACGTGCTTGTCATTTACTCCATGATGCGGCGTTTAATGAATGCTATGTTCGCCCCGGCTGAACACAGTAGTAATTAAAACATCAATCAGCACAATAGTAAAATTCAACCAAACTTTTTAATTGGCAAACTGATTTGGTCGTTCTGACAAGGACGGATTTCCTTGACGGGGGAGAAACATGGTTCCCGATTGAAATTGGTTGGTCTTCTTGGTTCAGATCCTCGTCGTTGCTGGTGACCATCTGCAGGTGACGTGGGACAATCTTTGTCTCTTTGTCACGGGTGGCTTTTTCCCGCCAACTCGTAGGCTTCAGCAGCGAGGTTGACGGGAGCATCGGCACCAACGCTTCTCAGAGCAACGACTGCTCGTCAGTACACCCTCCAATGTGCTTGCTGCCGCCGACTGCGTTTCTACGCCACTACACAGCTCCACGACTGCCGAAATACTGAAGCAAAATTTCAAGGTGTACCTCTTATATAACCTTCGTGGCTGGTTGGGAGACGTTTGTTACCTAAATATGAAGTCTGCGCTAGGAAAGAACTGTGCATTTGGTAAATTTACTCTGAAAAATCGGATTATAAGACATCGCCTTGTTTTTACGTTAATTTCAGTACTAGAATGTTAAAAGCAATAAATTTAAATATTGAAATCGAAGCGTAGAAAATGTTCGATTGATTGATGCAAAAATTTTGGAAATCAAGCGAGGAATGACTTAGTTATTAACGTTCAAAACCTAAGCATATTTCGTGACGCTCCAAATTTTTGTACTCTTTTCTTTCATTGCCCAGTGAACAAGCGAACGGTACAGTTCGTTCGGTCCGCTTTCCGTTGCTTTGGAAGCTTTTAACGAGTGTTTACAGTCTTCAGTATCAGTTTTTCTAAATCGCCAGTGAAATCGTCGCGAGTGAAATCAGTCTTGGTTTACTGAAGAGAACATTGTGTGATAGAGTGGTGCAACAACGTCATTGATTGCAGTGCTGTGTGCCACGATCGAAAGCCATATTGTCCAGCATCTATACGGCACGCATACCAGCAGCTCATCGAGTGTAGCGTGTATTCTTCCATCCACCAACTACCACCGACCAGCAACATCATCGTCATCGTTTAGCTCCACGCTTAGACGGTACACGCGGTCACTCATCGTCGCTCGGCAGCAGCAGCACACCACGTTCGTCGCCCAGCGCAGTAGATCCGTGATACATGTAAGAGAAGTTTTTTAGTAGTATATAAGATAAGCGATTTTCATCATTAGTGTGTGGTGTGGAGAGTGATTGATCCTCTCTAAAAATCTCATTAATACTTTTGTTTAGGTTTAGTTTGTTTATCTGGTTGATTGTAGATAATTACGTTAGTGGTTGAGCGCGATAAGCTCCCACAAGCGAGCCATGGATGATTTATCGCAAGATGAATCATCTATAGCCTGAAAATGATGAGGTAGCTCATAGAGTTACCAGATCACATCCATATCCAGATAGTTCAACTGGTCCATGGGTTGTTTATTTTCAGCCCAAATCGAAACCTCTAAATGTTTGTCAGATTTCTGATGATCTGACGAAGCGATTCTCCGGCCGTGACCGAGATAATTAAAAGTCAGACCCAATAAACTTCGGGTCGTTGTGGCCAATCTCGGCAAGCTAATGAGATTGCTGTCTCCCAACTCTTTACTCTAGAATATAGAGTGTATATCCCAGCTCGGGGTATTGAAATTGAAGGTGTGGTCTCCGAAACGAGTCTGACCCCTGAGATCCTGCTGAAGCGGGGGTTGGTCGATTTAAGAACCCTCTGCTTCCCCCAGTTAAGATACTTGATGTTCGCCAACTTGGCACAGTGTCGACCAACAAGGGCGAAAAAGTTTACACCGTCAGACTCGTTTCGCGTAACCTTCTCTGGCTCAGCCCTCCCTCAATACGTCGAGTTGGGAAAACTCGACTACCTGTGCGATTGTTTGTACCTCGGGTCATGATCTGCCAGAAATGCCAGCAGATGGGACATACGACCTCCCGTCTACTCTCCGCTTCAGCCAGCTGTGAGGAGAGACATGAGAGGATGGCGCGTGCGCGAGGCAGCACACCTAAATGCGCTTTCTGCAAGGAACTCCTCCTCATGCTCTCTCATCGTGCCCGGCGTACAAACAACGCCAGGAACAATTAGAACGCTCGCTGAAACAGCGTTCAGGCAATCTTTGCTGAAATGGTTAAAAAAGCCTCACCATCACCCGATGCCAATACAAATCCCTTTGCTCCTCTGTCAGATGACGAGTCTGACTTTGATTCGGCTGAAGAGGAACGTCGTTCACTTTTCCGGAAGGTGCTTCAGGAAGCGAAGACGCGTCCGCCCACGGAAAGTTGTTGAAAGCCCGAGACCAGCTTGCCCATTTTCCAAAAGAGGTGGAAAAAGGAAAACACAATTCCTCCTGGTTTCCGTAGTACTAACTTCTACACCAGGACTTTCCATCTCCAGGACATCCAAAACCCCTGAAGCCCCAATTTTAAGAACAGAAGCCCCCCTCCTCAAGTGTTGTTCTCATTTGATGACATTGCCGAAGGTATCTTTAAGTACCTCGAAATTTCTGACCCTCTCCAAAAGCATTGTTTGGCAATGCTTCCAACAGTGAAGACTTTTTGAAGCAATTGACAATTAAGTGGCCCATCCTTGCAGCTATCCATTTCCTTCGATGGATAATTTTCCAAATGAGTCCGGTTTGATCACTGTTCACCACAGTGGAATTGTCAGTTTGATTCTAAATTGAATCTTTAAATTTTAGCTCACACTACCGGTTGTGATGCATTCGCTCTTTGTGAGCATGGCTCTCTTCCGAGAAATCAATCTTCCGATTCATGATTTCAATATAATTCGTCTTGATCGTGAGGATTCACGTGGAGGAGGTACTTTTGGGGATCAAAAGTGCTACTCCTTCTATAGAGTGAATTTTCCTCCTATTCAGAGTATTGAAGTTGTATGTCAGGCTGTTATTAAAAATAAAAGCCTTTGCATTGCCCTACGTTCATATTCCTCCAAGAGCCTCCATTAACAAAAACAACTCTCAGATGTTTTGTTCGGTTCTTCCTGCTCCGCAGTTGTTCATGGGAGATTTTAACTCTCACGGTACAGGCTGGGGGAGAACTGTACGATGACAACCGGTCTTCCCTGATATATGACCTCTGTGACAACTTCAATATGACGTTCTTAACAATGGAGAAGTAACACGTTTGGCTGGTACATCCTCAGTTGGCAGTAGATTAGACCTCACACTTTGTTCGAATTCATTATCGTTGGATTGCACATGGAATATATTCAGATCCCCACAGTAGTGATCACTTGCCCATAAAAATTTCGGTTGCCACCGGGTTCAATCCGTCGAAATCTGTTAACCGTCGTATGATCTTACCGTCATCGAGTTGGACAAAGTTTAGGACAGCGGTAGATGAAGCCGTAACGACGATGAGAAACCACCGCTGGAAGAGTATAACCACTCCAACCTGATCTTGAACAGCGCGCTAAGCTCAAACTCGACCAGTTCCGGGGACGTCATCTCGCAGGAAACCTCCTTCTCCATGGTGGGATCAGCAATGCACCGAGGTTTGCAATAAAAAGTCCGACGCGTTTAAAGTTTTCCGTAGACGTGGAACACCCTGAGCACTTCGAAGTATACACGGCTCTCGAACGCGAACCAAGCCTCATCAAGGCCAAACGCGGTTACTGGCGAACATTTGTGAACGGGCTATCGCGCGAAACGTCGATGAGTACTCTTTGGAACACGGCGCGAAGGTTGCGTAACCAGACTACGAACAACGAGAGCGAGGGTAACTCGGACCAATGGATCCTAAAGTTCGCGCGAAAAAGTTTGTCAGATTCTGTGCCGGCACGGATGATTCCTCGCGAAAACACGAATTCGATAGATGAGATTGGCCAGCCACTTTCAATGATGAGTTCTCTCTCGCACTCCTTTCGTGTGTAATACGGCTCCAGGGGCTGATGGGATCAAGTTCAACTTGCTTAGAACCTCCCAGACGTCGCGAAGAGGCGCATGTTGAACTTGTTTAATCGGTTCTGGAACTCAACGATATGCCGGATGATTGGAGACGGGTGAGAGTTATTGCCATTCAAAAACCTGGTAAGCCGCGTCCGACCACAACTCTATCGACCCATCGCGATGTTATCTTGTATTCGAAAGTTGTTGGAGAAAATGATCCTTTTCCGTCTGGACAAATGGGTTGAGACGAACAACCTGCTTTTCAGATACTCAATATGGTTTCCGTAGGGAGTAGGGAACGAACGACTGTCTCGCGCGTTTTGTCCACGGATATTCAGTTAACTTTTGCTAAAAAAGAGCCGTCTTCCTGTGTTCTTGGACATAAAGGGCTTTGATTCAGTATCTGTTGAAGTTCTTTCAGATAAACTCCACGCTTGTGGCTTTTCACCATTAATGAACAATTTTTCTTCACAATTTGCTGTCGAAGCTTGCATAAGGCTTCTCTCATGGAACCTCTACAGCTTCACGATTCTTCATGGGTCTCCCCCAGGATCATGTTTGAGCCCCCTTTTGTATAATTTTTATGTCAAAGACATTGACGGTTGTCTAAGTGACAATTGTACGTTGAGACAACTTGCAGATGACGGCGTAGTGTCTGTCACGGGACCCAATGGGGTCGATCTGCAAGGACCCTTACAGGATACCTTAGACAATTTGTCTGTAGGCTCTAGAGCTAGGTATCGAATTCTCTACGGAGAAAACTGAGTTGGTAGTTTTTCAAGGAAGCATAACCCAGCACAACCGAAGCTTCAAATTTGGGGTAAGCCGATAACTCATTCTATATCATTTAAATATCTTGGGGTCTGGTTCGATTCAAAGTGCACCTGGAGATCCCATATTGAGTATGTGAAGCGAAAATGCCAGCCAAGGATCAACTTTCTCTGCACAATTACCGGAACCTGGTGGGGAGCTCATCCACAAGATCTTCTAACGTTGTACCGGACAACGATTTTGTCGGTTATGGAATACGGTAGTTTTTGTTTTCAGTCAGCGGCTCGGTCGCACTTCATTAAACTGGAACGTATTCAGTATCATTGTCTTCGTATCGCGTTAGGTTGCATGCACTCGACTCACACCATGAGTCTTGAAGTGCTGGCTGGCATGTTGCCCTCTCGGATCGGTTTCAATTATCTCTCGGCTCCTGCCAGGTGTGAAGTTATAGACGAGGTGATCAGAATTACGAGAAGCTCCTTGAGTTGAATCCCCACTCAAACTCGCTTCATGACATACCATTTGTACATAACACAGGATGTCAGCCCTTCGCGAACATTTCCAATCGTGTTTGCTTCTCCGATTTCGACAATTCGGTTCATTTTGATTTATCCATGAGCAGGAGCTTCGTGGAATCCCGAAACATCATCTATGATTGCTCCGGTGATATTGCTGCAAAAGTTTGACCAAGTTGATTCCACTAAATCGTTCTTCACTGACGGATCTTTGATAGAGCAGTCAGCAGGCTTTGGTATATTTATTAAATTTATGGCGTAACCGTAAACTTCAAGCTCCTTGTTCCGTATGTGTCGCTGAATTAGCGGCAATACATTTTACGCTAAAAATTGTTGCCTCGCGACAACACCGGATCAGTACTTCATTTTCACGGATAGTCTCAGTTCTATGAGGCTATTCGCTCATTGAACCGGTAAACGCTCTACCTCGTATTTTCTCATGAAAATACAGGAGCTTCTAAATCTTTTATCTTCGCGTTATTTTATCATCACCTTTGTATGGATCCATCTCATTGTTCAATTCCGAAGACGTGAGAAAGCGGACTCGCTTGCAAAGGTGGGCGCTATGGAAGGCGATATTTGTGATCGACAAATCGCCTTCAACGAATTTTTTCCTATTTTTCGTCAACAGTCACTCGTCGGCTGGCAGTATAAATGGAGTAAAGGAGATTTGGGGCGATGGCAACATTCTATCATCCAAAGGTGTCGAAAACAATCTTGGTTTGTACTTAGGATGGATGTGGGTCGAGACTTCATTCTAGTGTCCATGTCTCGCCTCATGTCGAATCATTATTCTTTGAACGCTCATTTATACCGGGTTGGGCTGAGCGACAGCAATCTCTGTGAGTGTGGACAAGGCTATCAGGACGCAGATCACGTTATTTGGTCTTGTGCTGAGCATCGTGGTTTCAGATCGAGGCTTTATGATTCCCCTTCGGGCTCGAATTGAACAACCCAATGTGCCAATTCGAGATATTTTGGCTGTACGTGATTTGGAGTACATGAAACTCATTTATGTGTTTTTGATAACATTAGCATTAGATTGTAGTTAGTTTAACCTGTATGTTTAGAATAAGTTTTTTTTTTATATGTGTGTGTGTGTGTTTTTTTCTTTTTCAAAAGTATTTCCGTCAAAAGAAAACCATAAGTTGTATAGTTATAAGTGTTTAGATAATTCTGAATTTAAATTTAATGTGTTATGTAACCATGCTAAAATTCCCACCCTCCTTCCATCGTAATTTGTTATACTATTAACCTCGAGACGACCGCGAGTAATCGGCTCTATCCTCTAACTTTAGTTTTAAGATAAATGATGTATAAAAATATGAAAATTTGGCTCTGTAAAGTTAATTCGATTGAGCCTGTACAAATAAATGATTATAAAAAAAAAAAAAAAATTTTTGTACTCGCAACGTGTACCCCTGTATTAAAAAAAAAGACGTAGTCCTACGTCAAAACATTTTTTAGCAGTGCTGTTGTATTCAGGGGGAAATTACACATGTTTTATCTAAGCTAAAGTGCCAGCAAATTTGACACAAATTTCTTGAAATTGCATAAAACTTGTTTGGATTGTGTTGCGGTCTGTACTGCCTCTATTCAGTCTTGGAAAAAATGGTTTCACTTCCTTTGTGTTGAGTTAATGTTGGATCCTGCTGTGGCTTGGCACGGGGACTCGAGTATATCGTAACTTCAACTGTGAAATGCTGAAAAAGAAAGCAATGCATTTTAGCTCCAATCTTTTTTGTCTTAAAAATACATCCAAAGATAAGCAAATTCAATTAAAAATTTCACTTACAATACAATTCTTGTCTTCAATTCTTTAACAAAAACGATATCCGTGTGAGCGCACCAGGAAATTGCGCGAAGTAAATTACATGTCGAGAGGGTTAAGTAGTTTACTGAATGTTTAATACAACATAAAATATGCAGATTATTAGGTAATTATTTTCAATGAAATATCATCATGCAGCATAAACATTTTATGTTACGGTTAATTCGGTACTCGTTGTTACCGTAGTCAGTTGTTTGCAGCAAAAGTTACTGAACAACGGTTATTTTTTCACTCAAAGCTGACTGTTCGCTAATTTTTGCGTTTTACGGTGCAAAAACTGCACACAATATTACAGAGAAGCTGTGATTAAGTGTGTACTATGTACCCATGCATCGCAAAACTAGGAGGTACAAAATATTTAATATTTTAAAGTAGCTCAGCTTACAATAAATGCCGAAATTGCCAAAACGTAAACTAAGACGCTAGGCCAACGGTAGGAAAGAATCGGGTTAAGTAGAAGTAGTAGAAGTAGAATTTAAGTAGAAATCAAACATTTCAAAAAAATCTTTGATGCGTCGGCTGATTGATAGAATTGTTCAAGTTGTGCTAAGCTACTCGTACGGTTCTTAGGCCATCTGAGAAAACGAAGAGTATACCTTAGGAAATCGTTGCTCGGCTACAATTCTTGCGACATAACAAAGGAAGAAAGAAGAATGTTTCCTTCCGCTTCCTTTTTTCGGACATTTTCAACCGCACCAGCGCGACTCGCAGAAAGGGCACTGGCGCGTCCCCGCACAAATATAGTCACTAGATTCATAGTCTGGCGGATACAACGACGGGAGCCAATTTGAACTGTCACTTGGCGGTGCCAATCGAGTATTACATTCCGTAATGCTCGATTGGCTCCGCCAAGTGATAGTTCCAATTGGCTCCCGTCGTTGTATCCGCCAGACTATGAATCTAGTGACTATACGCACAAAGTGTACGCGGCAGCAAGAGCAGATGAGAGCACGTGAGAGCGGTTGCTTAAAAGAGAGAGTGGTTGACTCACTCTAAGCCATCCCAACACAGGGGCACACTTTCACTCTGTCTATTTACCACCGAATAAAAGAGCACTTTGCTTTATCTGCGGTGAGCTATGGTTGTACCCTCTGTGAAGGTACAAATCTCACGCGCCGGCGTGACATTAGTGCGAAATGCCATCTCTGAATACCCTGAAAAGGGCCGATGGTCGTCTGCGAGGGAACGTCACAGTGAAGAGTGCGACACGCTCGAAAATCGAACTGAGATTTCCGGCAGAAAGACGACAGAAATCAACTTCCAAGTTAGAGATTTTGAAAAACACAACATTAAATTTTACTGGTAATGAATATGATAATGATGATGATAAAGTAAAACTTCCATTTATTATAGCAAGGTAACTTTCCATAGCAGTGGAATAATCTGAAAAACGATTTGATCATGATTTTATTGTTGTTTGTGATCATCGAGCTCATGTAAGAAGGACCAAAAAAGGGCGGCTCCGTAAGCATAGACACATACGCAAAACCAGCGAATATAGGGCAGAGAACCTCCTTCCAAAAGCAAGTTCACACTGGCAGCTCTAAAATCGAGCCCTCAATTGACAGAATAAACCCAATAGATGGCATCGAAGAGCCCGCCCTCGTTCCGCGAAATGTTAAGAATAGGGAGGAGGCAGTTCCATGCTCGCTATCCAAATCGTTTCTCTTGGATGCCCTTGTTGTGGTCATTTGATTGCTTACCTTGCGTTAGAAATTTGGCTGAAAGTAAAATTGGTTATAGTTACATACCATACTTTACTTATCTTTACTTATTGCTTCAACATCAAGACGATCAGCTCTGGCAACAGTGGTGTTGGAATGAAGTCTGAATACCAGTCCGCTGTATAGAACATCTCCGAGATCCTTGATGTGCCATCGGATTTATTAAGCACCAGCCTGCAAAACCACACAACATATTTTGCAGGTCGATGAAGTCTGATAGGCTTTGTATAGTGGAATATATATTCTGAAATTATCTCCGTAGACGACTTGATAGCCTGGTGGTCATATTAAGACGGCATCGTTTATAAAGATCGAGCTTCCTATTCCGACGTACCAATATTAATCCGTCCCGAACGATTTCCAAGTATGACCTAAAGAATTCTATAACAGATAATGAAGTGCAGATAATTTTATACCATGTTTATTTATTTTTATCAATAAAAAATTTCCTCTCAATTCGGACTGCTAAAACCGTGAAAAATTTTTTAAGGTCCAGTGAAAGAAGCATCTCTGTTTTCCTGCCGGGGAAAGAGCGCCGTGTTGATAGTCCCCCCTCGTGGCGGCCTTTTCTAAATCGGTAATAATCAATTCAGGTTCAAACAAAACAACGATTTCCACAGGAAAATCCATGATCTCTTCGAAGGGTTCAAAATAACACTTCTGTGTAATACCGAAGAAAATAAACCAATAGCAACTATTTATCACCGATATACTTTCTTGACATTTAAAGCTTATTGCTGGGGCCGATTTTTTCACCTCCGCTTAAATTGTTAACCATGTTTATCCATATAGTTAAACCTGGTTTAACGCTTAAGTGGGGGTGAAGAAATCAGCCCTTTATGCAGTGCTGCGCTCCATCACGGTACTGATAGATAGCATTATGACAAATGAGATTCTTGAAATTGACAATCAAAGCAACAAAAAAGCCTCTCACTATCTCAAACTGCTCATCAACATGAAATAACAACCGAGAGATATTTGTCTCTCGCGTTTCTCACTAATATTCTATATCTTGTACAGATGTTATGTGATACGATCGTATCACCAAGAATAAGTATACCGTCATGGAAATTGACCGTCATTTTACTTCTCTAGTAAACAGACGATCATGATGTTCATCGCTAGTAGCGCTGATTCTACCGTCAAGTTCAGCAGACATTACCCCGTCAGTGGCGATATGTCCGCAGCTTGAGCTTTACGATTGAAGGTTCAGTGTTGTTTTTGTTTCCTTTAACCCTTATAATTTTGACGGGGTATCTGGGTACCTTTTCAGGTTTTACAATACAAAATTCAATTTTTTTTAACAGGAAGCTGAAATTCACTGACATCTTCGTAAAACCGGAAGGCAAATTTTTGAATAAAAATATGTTGTAGAGTAGCAGGGGGAATTTCGATTTTTTTACCCTTTAGCTGTTCGACAGGGTTCCCGGGTATCCACCAAATTCAAACGATTGGAACTCTGGCAATTATTGGCCGATTTTAATTCTCTTGGCACCGTGACAATCTGGATTCATTTGGTTCCCGGAAATCTGGGTATCCGTTACTGTGGTGCGGTATGGGGACATTATGTGGGAATATCAATTGAATTTCCGGGAATGGATGTCAAAATCTTTGGAATAATCTTTAAAAACAATGTCTATTCCATTCTGGGCCATAAGTCGATTTGTCCCCGGAGCGGCCCTCCTGTAATATGTTTCCGTAGTGCCTCGAGTGATCGTGACCGTTTTCAGAAGAAAACCTTGAGAATACGGGCAGCAAAATTCATGAAATTTCTCCAGTATGATATTTGTCAACATATAGTGGCCATCTGATGATTTGTTTTCGGTCCTGGCAGGTTCCCGTGGAGCCTCGAGTGGCCATTAACTTTTTCAAAAGGAAACTCTGGCAATATGGGTTTCAATATTCAAAAAATTTCTCCAGAAGGCTATTTCTCAACGTTTTGTGGCCATCTAAGGATTTATTCTCGGGCCAGTCATTCCGGAACAGATTCCCGTTTGGCCTCGAGTGGTCATCAACATATTTAGAAAAAAACCCTGGTAATATGGGAATCAAAGTTCAAAAAATTTCGCCAGGAGGATATATATCAACGTTTAGTGGCCATCTGATAATTTGTCCTCGGACCTGCCATTTTGGAGCAGGTTCCCGTGGAGCCTCGAGTAGCAATGAATATTTTCAGAAGGAAAACCTGGCAATATGGGTTTCACAATTCATTAAATTTCTTCAGTAGGATATTTATCAATATTTTTTGGCTAGTTTTGTTCATCGCCACTCGAGACCCGACGGGAACCTGTTCAACAAATTATCAGAAAGCCACAAAACGTAAAGAAATATCCTACTGGGGAAATTTCATGAGTTTTGATAGCCATGTTCCCAGGGTTTTCTTCTAAAAATGTTCATGGCCTCTCGAAACCCCACGGGAACCTGTTCCGAAGACAAATCATCAAACGACCACAAAACGTTCATAAATTTTGATAACAATATTGCAAGGGTTTCCTTCAAAGTTAGATCAACCTGTTTGTGAGTGACACAGTATTTGACCATCATTCGTGAGTTCTAATGATCATGAGAAGATGATGGTCATAGTCTTATAACTGTCATAAAAATGCACAGCACTGCCTTCGTGTTCTAAATGTACTCTCACGTTTATTGTTTGAGATCTTTGGATGCCTGTACTATGTTTACGTTAATGAAATTGCGTGGCAAGTACAATCATACCTCAGTCGAGAAATTTTCCTTTCCTGCCCACTCAGGCAGTCGAGAAATTTTCCTTTACAAAAATTCCCAGTCCAGAGCCAGAATCGAATCCAATCATCTCCAGCATGGTGTTGCTTTGTAGCTGCGCCTTTACCGACTGAGCTAAGAGGAAACCCATTTATCATTTCTCAGTTAGTCTAAATATTCCTCACTATGATTTTTTCGTATTTCGATCATTGTTGTCGACTTCTTTTTGTTCCATTTAAAAGTGCAGCTGTTAATACCGTATTATGAATTACTGACGATTCGTAGTACTACGCAGAAAAAAGTAATTAATTTTACGGTATTATATAATGTATGTATAATTTCCCCTCGTTTAATTCCAAGCCAAAGGAGGCGTTAATAACGAAATTGTTTGCAATCTTTAATGCGCCATACAACAATCTAGCATTCCCTTTACTGCCGTTCTAAGCATAACTGTCCCATGTTGTAAAAGAAAAAAGCATTTTAAGTTTTACATCACTATTGTGTAGTGCTGGTAATATTTGTGGCAAAACCCACAAATTTATGATTGGCATTTGAAGATGTTGCTGATATTCGATGAAATCTGTGGTATTACAAACAATAAGATTATTTTGTATGTAAAATACGAGGTAAAATATTCAGTGGGACTGACATGCGTAGAACCTTGTCTTGCAGCAGAAAATTCTAGGCATATCTGTCGCACTGCATGATGTATCGTTGGCAATAGAGTTTACGTTTTTAAATACACATGCCATGTACATTATTGTTTATGCTCCTACGATGATTCTGATTATTTTTTAACACCATATCATCGTTAAAAACACAGTTCCTTCAAATGCAAATGGTGGCTTATATAGACACTTGATTGTCAATGTTATTATTTCAAAGTCATTATTTAAGTTTGCATATAAGCCCCTTATCAATGCTGAGTCTCGAGTTGTTGCTACAAAGAATGTTGTAAACTTAAATAAAGAAGATCTCTTTAAAAAGTCGTAGTGGGACTTTTATGCCTAGAATTTCAACATGGGACAATTTAACTTCAATTTTTTTAATACAAACTCAGAACAAAGTATATAATTTTTTGTTTGTATCCAGTATAGTTAAATAATTAAGCTTATATTGAAAAAAACTGGAATTTGACCAAAAGCAACATGGGACAGTTATGCTTAGAACGGCAGTTGATGTGCATTAGATAAAATTCAATGTTTCTTTTATGGCGGAGGTGTGGCATCACATAACATGCTAAACATTGGTCAAAGTTTTGTGGCGTGAGGCAACCCTTGACAAGATATTTTGACATGCCTGCAGAATTCACACCTCCGCGATATCAGTGGGCGCCCCGAAGACTACTACCGACACTACACGGCTGCACTAGGCTGTTTAGTTATAGAAAATAGTACGATTCATGTCATCGAATAATATTCTATTCAAATTACGCAAGTCTGTCATAGGTATTTATTACAGATATTGAAAAAAGGAGTTATTCGGATGAAAGATATCCGAAAAATTCCGTTGATCCACCAAAAATCACCATCCTCAATATCGGGAGAATATAAAACTAGAAAGCAACAAAAGACAGCAAAAATTACATGGCATACTGTGTCACCTCAACTCTCAACATACTCACTGCTGCCATCGTTCATTCAGCTGTATTAGTATTACATGCCGCACTTCAATCGAACATCATTACTTCGCGAAATAAGCCGGTTGAACCGCGCGAACAGTCGCGAGTTGATGATAGGAGTGTGTGGATGTCCATTTGTGGTTTACTTTGTGTATTTATTCTGTCCTACGCTGTCTACTGTAAATCGGCACATGTGAGTTTTTTTTATCAGCAATTTGAACTGCATCCGAGTTGAACTGTGAACCAATGGCAACTCTCACAAGTGGTGTTTGGTAGAATGCAGTGCCTACTAATAGTGCATTACCTGTTGCTTGTATAAAATCCCAAACAATGATAAGGCGTAGTTAGAATGTTTTGCGCATCCTAGTTTTGATGTTGTTTGTTGAAAGAAAGCGTTTTTTTTCGCGTGATAGTTTTTATATGTCGTTAAATTAGCATTTCCGTATTGTGCAATCAGTAGCAAAATTCTAAAATCTATGTTAACTTCATACTAGACCACTTTTAGCAACATGAAATTGAAACGACACCAAAGTTACTTGCTATCTTGATGACAATTATCGTATAGAAAAGATAATTATCATTACAAGCTAGATACAGTACTTTATAATTAATGAAAGTTTTGTCTACTGACATCAGTTCCAACGTAAGAATGCGATTTACTGACTTATGAGGTTATATCTTATCGCTTGATCTACTTTATTTTTGAGAAGTTCATTGTTAATCCAGTTGAAGATACTGTTTTGTTATCGCTTCTGGAAATAATGAGTAACCATGTCTACGAAATGGAATATTTCCAATTTTTTTTATAAGTCTCCTAACATTTGAATGGTCCAAGGTTCATCATTCCTTTTTTAAATTATGCAAGTTCATTAACCTGATTGACCCTGATTTTTTTTTTATTGCAGATTCTTCATCGCTATTGTTACTACAACACCTCAACTCGAATTATTAATGTTTTGCCGAATCAGTGAATGGTGGTTGCAAAATTGATTGTAGTGGAATCCTGAGAAGAAAAATGTTTTTACCTCTTAGTTACTTACATCCACGCGATTTGTAGAACCGTCCAATCATTTTCGATGCAAATGTTGCATCAGCGCGCTTTGTGCTTACGATACCCTCGATATCAGTACTTTAATCTATAGAGCAGTGTTTAACTGAGCAAAAGTTGTGTTCAGTGATCGTGCATGGCAAATTGTTAAGACTAAACTTCTGTTGCAGTATTGGCTAAAAGTTGATTTGAGAAGTTTACTAAAAAGGTGCAGAACCAAAAATGGCAGGCCTGTGGTCAATGGTGAAACAGTCCACGCTGGTGCATCTCTGCTTTGCGATATCGTATTTCACATCCGGATTAGTGATCAACACTGCACAATGCGTGCTCTATTTCGGGCTTAAGCCCTTGAACAAGAGGCTGTACAGGAAGGCCGGATACTATCTATGTTATTCCTTCTATTCGCGTAAGTATTCCTTTCCATTATAATTTATGAGAGTTACTAAGCAAATGAGTAAAATTATATAACTATAAATTAGAAGAAAAATTAGTAATCTCCATTTAATTCCAACTACCTTTGCTTATCTTCGACAGATACGCGTATTTCGTCTACAATGTGCAGACTTCTTCAGTGTCTCGTACTAATAACTCGACAGTCGAGTTATTAGTACGAGACACTGAAGAAGTCTGCACATTGTAGACGAAATACGCGTATCTGTCGAAGATAAGCAAAGGTAGTTGGAATTAAATGGAGATTACTAATTTTTCTTCTAATTTATAGTTACAAGTATTCCACTAAACAGCTCAAACCCTCTAGGATTCAAAATTATATATTCTAGTGGGATTTGATTATTTCATTTTATGTCCATTTTTACTTCTCAAGTGGTTGTGAACGAATAAAAATAAAAATAATGATCTTTCAATTTTTGGATATGCTTCTTTGGGAATTAAGGGTCTGATCTTATTGTTTTAAATCCACTTTCACTCGCAGTCATTGAATGAGTGCATTCTCCGACTGCACGGTTTTGTATTTGTAGAATTCTGTGGCAAATACAGTCGAATTCTTTGTCTATGTAAGTAGAGCAATTTCCCATGCCGATCAGTGTCTAGAGCGGATGGGTAATCGAACATTACCGGCTCCAACATTTCAAATACCTCGTAGCTCCGTCTTCACTGACTATGAGGTTTTCACACTTTTGTTTCTATCTTTAGCTGGTTGAATTTAGACGCCGTTAGAGTTACTTTCCCTTGTCACTTCGAGTAATTGCCGGCACGAATCTTAGATTCAACGAGAGATGTATATGACTTTGAAATAAACTACGCCGATCACATCAAAGTAACATGCATGCGATAGTAAAGTAGATTGTATCAACTCTCTCCTTAATTATACAACCGAATGGTAAATTCTCAATTTGTACTCCAGCGTCGGTTAGTGGGAGTTTGAATGGAAGCGAGCAGTGGCAGAATAAATTTTAATCATCCGAAGACATTCCAGTTGATTAAAAAGTCGAAATGCACATAGATCAAAAATTAGAGGGGTTGTGTACAAGGCACGATCGCTTGGTTGACGTTGGATACCTTTAGAATATTTATTGTTATATTTTATTGTAAATATCACTTTTTTAAAAGCGCCGTTTGTATGGCTTATAACGGTATTCGCCTCGGAAAATTTTCCTGGTTTGCCTGATGCAGCGATTTCATTGATATAGTTGCATAGAGGATCGGTATTTTCAAATATATCTGTTTTCGGAAAGTTGGTTTGGTGCTGTTTAAATTCATGATAACGTGATGCTAATATTTATGTATGTAAGTTACCCACCGTACCATCTTAGTTCTTGTCTTGTATGAAGCTCCATTTATCGTACTTATGCCGCTCCATAATTTGTGATATTGGTCTGAGTTCACAGTAACGCTGTATGAAAGGCCTAACATATAGGGCGTAAGCAGAAACACTTACGTTAAACGCGAAAATGAGAATCTACTGCCAACGATAAGTTCCAACAAATAGAATAACCCAATACTTACTAAACTTTCCACAGGAAAGTTTGTTAAGAAAAGCGCGTCACTCTCCCTAAAATTGTTGCAGTAGAATATACAGGAACACAATAGAATCGGCAGGATAAGGAAAATGATACTGTTCATTCCCTCCTAGACTTCTGTTGCCAATCCATTCCTTCGTCCAATTGCAGCTCTAATAATGCCTTGATGCTTCCTCCCGAAAAAGTATATACTCAATGTCATATATGTTATAAGAGAATATAAATGCTATATATTATAATTAAATCATTATATATAATAAACGCTATATGGCTATTCTAATTCTCCTACCAATAGTTTTACATATTCCACCTGGAATGTTAATATATATATATATATATATATATATATATATATATATATATATATATATATATATATATATATATATATATATATATATATATATATATATATATATATATATATATATATATATATATATATATATATATATATATATATATATATATATATATATATATATTTTATTATTAAACTCTGACACGGTAATTCTCTGGCTGACTCCTGATGATGATGAGTGTGTAACAGTAATAAGTAAATTGAGTAATCTTCGATGCCATTTCAACTTGATTTACGCCCAAAGAAGTATGTAAGAGCCCGCCTTCTATTCACTAACTGTAAACAATTGCAAATTGGAAAGTTTACATTCTCACTCTCTTCAATCAATTTGCTTTAATCGGGTGCTCTGGTGGTCCCTACCTTATCCCGATTTGAATTTATACGTAAGAGAATATTCTATGTTTAGTACTGCTATATCCAAGCCCTTGGCTCAATTTTCAATACTTCAATACTATTCAATTTTCAAAACCTGCCGTACATTGACGGAACTAAGTATCAACGCTTTCTCTTCACATCTTCCATTTTAGCAAACATTACTGTCCACTCTTGGAGCCTCATGATGATGACCGTATTGTTTTTTTCCCTGAAAAATCAACAGATTATTATTAACAGATTATAGGATATGTTTTCAAATGTTTTCTAGATTATATTCTAGATACATAGTTACAAAGATAGCAAGTTGAGTGATCGAAGAGCCCAGTTTTATGATATCTGTAATAAATAGATTATCTACTCTAATACCGTTTAACACAAATATACTGCTGCCAGTCGTCTACGAAAATAGTAGCAATTCAGAATTGCCATTTCAAAGTTAATGTTATGCTGAAATGCTCAAAATAGATTAAACCTTCCAAGCTTGTCTTGTTGCGCCACGCTCTTAAAATAATGAATAATGAAAATGTAAAACATGCAATGCGATTTCCAAGTACAATATATTCAGTCGTACCCCTTCACTTTTTTTCAATCAGTTCGTTTATTTGTTAGGCTCAGGAGTGTGTAACACTTTGTGGAGCCGATGTTCAATATTGTAATTAACAATGTTTTACTTTTAGATTTTAGTAAAGTGGGGTGCCAATTACTCGTGGCTTGCTCGAGGTTAACAGGTCACATTATCGTTTGGAAGGGGCTAGGCAGGTAACTTATTTCAGGTATTAGTTGCTGCTCATGGTTGCGACATCTACCAGATCATCAGATCCTGTAGTTCCTTTCAGGAACTAAGCCTCAGAAAGTTGACCACAGTTTGCTCGACAAACAAAAGGATAATATAACTGCGACACAATGGCGCAGGGAATTGACTAGAGTGGAAGGAAGGGGGGTGATGACGTTATACTCTTAGATCAGACAAACAAAGGAATTCGTAAATCGCTTGCATGTAGGGAAGATCACTCATTCCCAAAACATCTCTACCTCGCGGAAGGGTTGCCTACCTCGGGCCACTAGGGTATCCAATAGTCGTGCTCTGGAGGCATCATTATCCCGGCAATGCTAAACTGCGTGAGCGATGTCATACCCCTCACTTTGTTATTGTCAAATTGACAACAATGTCCAGGCTACGCCAACCAGAGTCGCCATGTTTCAGCTGGCAGTCTTTTGTGTCTTTTTTGTTTAGGACATGAAAGACTGAACACACCATCGAAAGTATACAGGATCTATAAAAAGTACATACTTATGATGCTTGCTGGATTTATGCTTTTGCAATTTTTTGGCAACAGACAATATACTACTCTCGATTAAGTGCCTCAAACAATGCAGGTTATGCCATGATAGTTCAGATTCGATCATGAAAATGTCAGTTAAACAAACTCTTAAGTTCAAAAATTGAATAAGTCGTCCTAAATAGACCGGTAGGCATGGTCCGCTTAAGAAATTAATATTTCTTTCCGGTTTTCTTGATTATCAGAACATCATCAAGTGCCATATTCACTCCGGAAAATAGTTAGTTCTACTCTGTCACTGGGAATGAGCGACTGCAAGTTACGTATAAATACTATTACCTTCTAGTTGTCACGGGTGGCAGTTCCTATGCTCGAAAATTTCAGTAGCTTGATATTCTATCTCTGCAGCTAGCTAGACAGGGACACCGAAACCAACGTCCGTTAATGGAGAAGCCGATCAATGCGACCGTCGAGAAACTGCAAGGGTTCGAAAAGGGATTTGCGGTCATTTATTGCGAACGTCTCGCCCGGTTGTGGCACTGGAGACCAAATAATAAAGTATATTTACCAAACCAATTAAATGTTTTGACTTTCAAACTGCGTATATACAAAAACTAAATTTAAAGACATATCTCTTATATCCATGATTTCCAAAATTATGTAAATTTGAAGTCTACTTAGATATACATAAATAGAGCGATCCGTTGGACAGAAATTACCGTCTTTTATTAAATTCACAATATCATTAAATCTCGAATTTATGCCATGTGTGTATGTGTGTATGTACAATCCAACGCCCACCATCCGGCAGTATTTTTATGGAAGAAAAATGTTTGCCGTTAAACGAACTGTTGTCGACTCGGCAAACATTTTTAGCCCGCGAGTTGGAAGGTGACAGCTCTGTTGGGTTCCAGTGATCCTTTTCAGAATGCCTGGTTACTCACGTCCATTCCGAGGTCATTTCCACTTACAACAAGCCCCGCATAAACACAGTATAAAAATCAAATGGATGTTGGTACTGTGCATACACTTCCATCATCAAATCCTATTGTTTTGAGAATGGCACATATTTAGCACTATCGTTCAAATTTAGTTATAATCACATAGATCTCACCAGAAATAGTTGCTGAAGACTGTCATTTGGACGGTTTCCCTGTGATGCTAAAGGATGCATTTATGTCTCTACAGAAGTAGCACTCCGCAATTCGGACACATTTTTTCACATCATCCTTTTCAAATTGAACAGCCCGAATACAATTAGAACTTCACACACAAATGCAATACAATGAAAATCACGGGTAAAAAAAAACTTCCGAGTAGAAATTTAACTTGAAAAATCACAATCATTGGGCAACAAAAAAAAACTTCACAGCTCTTCATCTTTACACCACGTGGTGAGTGCATCTGAAATTATATACCAGCCATTCAAGTGCGCATGCGCGTAAGCTTCGTTCGTTGCTTCTGACCTGCGAATGGTCGTTTTCTACATTGCATTGGTTTGCTTTTTTCTCTCTTCACACTCTGCCAACAATCAAAATCCCCCAAATGAGGCGACTCTATATTGACTTCTAAACTACTAATAATAATCTAGTCACTCGCGACCAAACGGAAAACTACTCTAATTCAATCATTTATGTCCGCGTGACACAACACTTACAGCACTGACAAACACAACTAAGCTGATATTGACTCTTCCTCCGGGTGCGGGGGCGAAGCACAAAAAACGGTGAAAATACCGACCATCACAAATTTTGGGAAGGAATCGATTATATTCACTACATCTTACACAAAACACGTGCAGATTTTATGATTTCACTGTTCGTTTAGGTTGAATTACGAATATATTTTTGATTTTATTTTTCGCGTAAACGACGCAGCAAAGACAAAATACGTCAGATTAAAAGCACGGCTTGCTGCGATTGTTTTTCTATTTAATCTCAAATTTATGACTTGACGTAAAAATAAGTTGAGAAACACAAAAAGACAGTTTTCAAATGCTGCTATCGTTAATTCAATTCAACAAAACTTCTTGATACCAGTTTTGATCTCAAGGATCTTTCAAGTTCAAGTTGCCGTCAGAAAAATTCAATAAATGGTAATGAAACTTATTTAACAACAGGATTTCAAGACCATGAATTGTAATGGTAAAAATAAGCTCAGTCTTATCTTGTACACGGAAAAAAATCTGAATTTTCATCATGAGGTAAATATCAGAGGTACATGAACATTTAAAATAAAATTGTGCAAAACCCGGTCATTGACCTTTGTCAACAAATATGTTATGGATGCTAAAAATTGTCGCCATCTTCAGATTATTGAATTATCATCACTGTATCACTGATAAAGCGTAATTTAAAAACATTTTATTTTTTTCATGTACCCCAAATTTAACTTATTTAAAGACAGAATTTTAAATGTTCGAGCATTATGCTTACAAGAAATAAAATTCGATCTGTTATGCATGTGAAGGACAACGAATTTGAACTTGTCATGACGCGTGGAACCGACTGCTTTAAAAGTCAGTATTATTATTTTGGGTCTAAAATAATTTTTAACAATACATCAAATAAAACAAACAATTGAGTCAAATTTATCTTTGAGTCTCAAAGTATGAACGTGCAACAAATATTACATGACTCGTAAAATTATTTATTTTTTTCAAGAGTCGGCATGATCTAGCAGTGTTACCATTTGTTGGAAAGGGTTAAGGCTCGAGCGTTGTATATAATTTATTAAGCCATGAGGCAAACCTGTGTGTCCGACGCCTGCTATCAGAGTGTAACACACGAACATAAGGTGATTACGAGCTTTGCTCGCGCAACGTGCATCGGCGTCAATGTTGTTTTGAGTAGTGTTTTTAGATTATGTAGGGTTGTGAACTACTTTGGGGTAATCGCCCATTTCCGGTCTGTCTAGTTGAAAACGATATTTTCTTAGACCTCAGCGTGAACAGTTTAACTAAAAAACAGTTACGATATTTTTGATCACTAGCTATAATGTGATACTTGAGAACTTGAAATGTATACGTTTTATTGTTTAAATTGATAATGTTGAATAAATTTCGAAATAATATGAAGCATACACATTTCCTTTTAGTTCCTAATCTTTTCTATCATTGGTGCTAGTTTATGTTCAGATGGCCGGAAATAGTCTCCAAAGCTCTTATGATTTTACGCGATTAAGCAATCGTTTCACCGTGAGCTGAGCAAGGCTTAAATAATTCACCGCAAACCAAGATACTGTTATCACCACCGTGTACCGCAAATTAAAAACCAGAAAGTTGAATTCGCTGAGAGAGGCACATCTTCTAGATGAACATTGGTACCATGAAGGTAAACGACTTCATCGGTTTGATGACTGCCGTTCAATGTGAGAATGTAGACTCAAAAATTGCGGCGTTCTACGCAAATAAAGGTATGATTCTACATAAGGATTGTGGTCGAATCAGCACCTATCCCGGATCGGTGTCGGTCACCTTTAGACCTTGTTGAAATTCAGGTATAGGTATAGGTGATTACAATACATATGTCGATTATGCATCAAAGATTTGGAGAGGTGATTTTAAAATCTGATTAGTTTGCGTGGAAACCTTATACAAATTCCAATTATAGTTTTCGTTCTGTTCAGGTGAATACTGCTGCAGAAACTTCTTTGTGATTCTTTACTTTTCGGTTTCAGTAAACGGAATTGAACATCGGTTTGGGATAGAAAAAGAAATTTCTTTCGAACACGATACCGACCTTTAGACACAGAGAACAGACATCCAAGCTGGAGTAGCCCATCCTGTGTAAATTTCTGTAACTACCATTTTAAAATTACAGCTCGTTTCCGTTAGTTTTGGTGAATCGTATGTTGATGGCGCCACTTGCCACCCCCCCCCCCCCCCCTTGAGATTTAATAGCCTGTCAATTTTAGTTTAGTGAAACATAAACTAGGCGGCGTTGTTTTTCCAACGGTTTGCTTTTAAAAGTTTACACAGTAAATTGGAGAAAATATGTTCGAGCCTGAATGCCTGTTCTCTGTGCTTTAGAGAATATTCCGAGTTGAAGTGAGTAAAGTCAAGTCACAGTGACATGAAAAGTCAGGTTACTACGAGTGTCTTTTCTCACTTCAGAAACATAAGGCAGTTTGACTCCAGGAATAAATCAATGCACGGAATGTATTAACCTCACTTTTTTGACAGTTCAGGGAGCTTGCTTACAAGGTGTTAGAATTTGAACCGTTTAAACTAAATTTTTCATTGACTTTTTCCAGATTCTGTATGATTAGATTCAGGAAACAATGTTCAACAGCACTTGAATCGTTATGAATTTAGAGTACAAAAACACAAACCGAACTCCTTGAACTGCATTGATGACGCCATCGTGAATGATCAATAAACCTCATTATTTTGTGTTGCACTTGGTTTATACTTGATCAGATTTCACGCTCCGGATAACCATATCAACGTTTCTGAAATTTCATGGACATTTGAAAAACGGTCATTTTATGATTCAAGACGCGCGTCATGTGGTTGGTATAAGTTAAAACGACAAAAAATCAATCATTAAATTTCTATTACAAATTAAACTATTATTGTCTTTCTCCATCGTATTGATCATATGGTGCATGTGTTGTAGCTAAAATGTCCAACAACGTCGCAGACGCCATATAAAAATTGCCGATTTTTCGGAGGATGCCTAGTCAGTAAAGGCGCGTGCTATTGCCAAGCCAATCACTGCGGGTACGATTCCATGTCCGAAAAAGTAGATCTTTCGAGTTGGAAATTTTCCATTGTGTTTGTCACATAATATACAAACTCATGTATTGATATCGGCATCGAGAGCTCTTAATTACAGCGCTCGTTCGATTTTAGCAACTGGTCCATAAATTATGTTTTTACAAAATTGAACCGTGTCGAAAGCGAGAGATTTTTCCAGTAATGCTAGATATTTTTTCTCCTTATAACAAATGAAAGATATTTGATTCCAAAGAGGGGTTTTCTTCTAGTTTCTTTTTTGAACCGGTAAACTGGTTCCACAGATTTAGCCAGAAGGTATTCTCATCTAATCTAATCTCACACTAACGCAGCCAATTCTTGAAGGCATCCTGGAAAATGATGGTTTCTTGAATACATCATTTTTCTTGTCATCGGCCAGGCCAACTGCGTGGTATGTGCCGCAGAGAGGATTCCAAGAAATGGAACGATTCCAGAAAGATCTAAAATCGCTCTACTACTTTGAATCAAGGGAAGGAAGAAAGCGTGGACCTCCCGTACCAAACGCTTCCATGTAGAGTTAAACAATGTGACAATTTTTACTTTATCGTTGGGAGCAAATTTTTACTTTATCGTTGCTAGAAAGATTAGTTTATGCTCCTTTTGCCTGTGGGTGAACTTTTGGCATTTGAACCAAAAGCTTGGCAATAATTGCCAAGGTTATAGCGCCTTATCTCGCTCAATAGGGGGTGGGTGTACCAAAACTTACGACGATGGATAAATGCGAAGCTGAAAATAGCATAAAATATTGAGAAGGGATGTTATAATATAAAATGAGAATAACATGTCATCCGGTTGTGGTCTTGCTGCAATTATAGATGGAGTTGCATTATCATTGCCACGAAGGAAAAAAATATTAAAATTTGCATACAATACTCGGGCATTCCATGGATGATCCATAATTATAAACCGTATAAAGAATACTTACATTTTTCGTGGTAGGGTAAGATTTCAGCTTGCTAGCTTACCGGGGTCACGCTGCCTCCAATGCGTTGTTGGGACTGCCTCCTAAGGTATAGCTGACGAGATACAGCGTTTCTTACTCGCCGTTGGTGGACAGACCTCCTTGGCGGACAAACGCTCGGCACGCACCTCCTCAATCTAGCTGTAGTCAGAAGGACAACAGTGCCCAGGCTGCACTACCAGTTAAGTACGCAACACTTAGCTGGCGGTCTTTGTCATCTTTTGACCCATGGAAGCATGAGGTAGGAACTTGTGAGGACCGGAGCTATGTTGCGCTCCATCACAGTTGTCGAGTCACTATTTTGCAGCCCACAGATTAGGCCAGAAGGTATTCAGAAAAAAACATAGATTTCGGAACTAGATTGTTTTTCTCGACAACCACTTAAACGAATGGCACACGACAACCGTCAAATCAAAGACGGGATGGAACAATTGAGACAAAATGTATGTGGGTCTCTTGAAAAATTAATATGTGAGAAATTCAATGCAATGACAAGTTCACTTTTTGAAATTAATGCGCAGAAAAATTTAGCTTTGATGAATGATGCCCGCGCGCGTTCTGCGACGGTTCACTCTGAATCCGATTCGATGCAAATTGGCAAAAAACGTAGGATACAAATTAGTGATAACGATGATGTATTTCAAGACAACGCAACTTTTGCGGATGTCGTCAAACGCAGTAAGGAAAATGTCAATAAAAAAAGTAAACAAAATAGTAATAGTAAATTGAACAGTAGTAAACCAAGCAATCGTAAGGCTCGTCCGGTTATTGGGATCAAACCAAAAGAGTCCAAACAAGCTTGCGATGAAACTCGTAATTTTTTGAAAACAAATTTAGATCCAAAAACACACAAGATTAGCAATTTTAGGAATGGAAAAGATGGTGCCATTATTGTTGAATGTGCCATCGGTGCTAATGTATCGAATGTGAAAAATGGTATTGAAAGCAATCTGGGTGAAAATTATAGTGCTGTTGTTCCCACGTCGGTGCCAAGATTGAAAGTAGTGGGCATGAGCCGTCAATTATCCTCCGATGTTTTCATTGACTATTTGAAAAGTCAAAATGAAGGCATCGAAATAAAAGATGTAAAAGTAGTAAGAATGTACGAAAATCCACGGTTCATATACAGCAAGTTTAGTGCGGTAATTGAAGTCGATTTGGGTACTTACAATAATATGATACAGGCAAAGGAGGTAAATGTAGATTTTGATCGGTGCTTTGTGTATCCTGACATTAATGTGCTGAGATGCTTCAAATGTGGAGAATTCGGACACAAGAGCATGGATTGCAAAAACTGTGATACGTGCTCTAGGTGTAGCCAAAAACACAAGACATCGGAGTGCACGTCAACTGTTTTGAAATGCGTTAATTGTTTGAAAATGAATAGAGAACGTAAAATGAACTTGGACGTCAACCATGCCGCATTTAGCTCTCAATGTTTGGTATATAAGAGAATTTTTGATCAAAAGAAAAGCAGCTTGCGTTTCAATAAATAGCAACCACGTTCCAGGAAGAATGGTAATCAATTTGATTTTTTGTATTTTAATATTGCGGGGTTGTCAACAAACTACGTAGCATTACGTCAGATTGTTGAAGAAAAACGTCCACTTTTGGTTTTATTAGCAGAAACTCACATTGTTGAAATTGAAGCCTTTGATCAGTATTGCATTCCGGGATATAATGTTGCTGCTTGTTTATCACATTCTAGACATACTGGCGGTGTTGCTATTTATGTCAAAGAATCAGTTCAATTCAATCTTCGCCACAACGAAATGGTTGATGGTAACTGGTTCTTGGGCATAACAGTTGTACGTGGCATGATGATGGGTAATTATGGTGTTTTGTATCATTCACCCAGTTCTAGTGACTTGCGTTTCATTGAAATTTTAGAGGACTGGCTTGAGGTATTTCTTGATTCTAGTAAATTAAATATAATTGCTGGTGATTTCAATATAAATTGGCGCGATAATAATAGTTCAAACCATTTGAAGCATTTAGCTAATTTTTTCAATTTAAGACAAACTGTTGATGAATATACGCGAATTTCCAGGCACAGTAGAACTTTAATTGATCATGTTTATTCTAATCTTGATTCTGTTTGTTCAGTTGTCGACACTGATTTGAAAATAACCGATCATGAGACAGTAGTGATTAACGTAATTGAGAATAACTTAAATAATAGCGAAGTTTTTGTAAAATTGAAGTGCTGGAGGAAATATTCAAAACAGGCTGTTTCTAACCTTGTTGAAAGAAGCGTGGATTTTCCAATCGCGACCGATAATTTAGATGAGTCTGCAGCTGTTCTTACAAACACTTTGAAAACGTGTACAAATCAACTAGTTGAACAAAAATTTGTTTCTTTGAAGAACTCGAACAGCTGGTACAATTTAGATCTTTTGCGTCTTAAACGCAAAAGGGACAAATGGTACATAAAATTTTGTAGATCTAATAGTGAGAATCATTGGAATAAGTACACAATCGCGCGGAATAAATATTCACAATGCATTAAAAAAACTCGTTGTGAATATATACAGAGGAAAATTCATCAGCATCAAAACAATAGCAAAGAGTTATGGAAAATTTTGAAATCATTATTAAAACCTAGCAATTGCAAACCGCGATCCATAACTTTTTGACGGCACAATAGAACAGTCTGAACAAGCAATTGCGTCTAAGTTTAATGATTATTTCGTCAATAGTGTTTCATTGATCAATCAATCTATTGAATTGGTTGATGAACCTGATGAAATAAAGCAGCCAGTTAATAGTAATTGCAGATTTGAAGGTTTTCACCCGATCACAATAGATGAACTTAGAAATATTTGCTTTTCATTAGGAAAATCGGCTGGAGTAGATAATGTTAATGCTAGAGTTATTCAAGATTGCTTTCATGTCATTGGTCACACTTTACTGGACCTTATTAATGAATCATTACAAACTGGGCACGTGCCTGAAGTGTGGAAAGAATCGTTGGTTGTTCCGATTCAAAAGGTTGCTGGAACGATTAAAGCCGAAGAGTTTCGTCCTATCAACATGCTGCACACATTAGAAAAATTTTTAGAACTTGTTGTGAAAGGCCAGTTGCTGGAATATTTAAATAGTAATTCTTTGTTGATACCGGAACAATCTGGCTACCGGGAAGGCCATTCTTGTGAAACCGCGTTGAATTTAGTATTAGCAAAATGGAAAAATAACTTAGAGAGTAGAGATACGATTGTTGCTGTTTTTTTGGATCTGAAACGCGCTTTTGAAACAATTTCTAGGCCCTTGTTGTTGAAAACAATACAGCGCTTTGGAATTTCGAGTACTGCATACAGATGGTTTGAGAGCTATTTGTCTGACAGAACTCAACGGACTGTTTTTAATGATTCTGTTTCTAATCCCGTGGGGAATAACCTTGGAGTGCCCCAGGGAAGTGTATTAGGCCCCTTTTGTTTATTATGTATATTAATGACATGCGACGTGTTTTACGATTTTGTGACATTAATCTGTTTGCAGATGACACTGTGTTGTTCATTGCAGCTAAAGATTTAAATGAAGCCGTTACCCATTTGAATGAAGATTTGCGTTTTCTAAGTAGATGGTTGAAATGTAAGCAATTGAAATTGAATATAACTAAAACTAAATTTATGGTAATTTCACAGAATCGAGTAAATGAGAATGTCTCAGTTACGATTGATGATGAGGCAATTGATCGCGTTCGGGAGATTAAATATCTTGGCGTGATTATTGATGACAAGCTAAAGTTCAACGCTCACATTGACAATGTCATCAAGAAAATTGCCAAAAAGTATGGAATTCTATGCCGATTGAAAAACGATTTAACTACTTGCAGTAAAATACAGCTATACAAATCAATCATCTCTCCTCATTTGGACTTTTGCCCTTCCATTTTATTTTTAGCCAACCAAACACAAATACTGAGGCTACAGCGTTTGCAGAATAAAATAATGCGTTTGATTTTGAGATGTAACAGATTCACTTCCTCGACTTTAATGTTAGACGCGTTGCAATGGTTATCGGTGAAGCAGAGAATTGTATATTTGACTATGGTGTTCATTTTTAAAGTAGTTAATGGTTTGCTGCCTCGATATTTGTGTGATCGAATTGAAAGAGGAAGTGATATTCATAGATACAACACTAGAAACGCGTATGAAATAAGAACACCGAATTTTTTGACATGTAGCTTCACAAAACTCATTATATTTTAAAGGAATAAATGTTTTCAATTCGATGCCAAGACACATTAAACGTACGCCAACACTTTCAGAATTTAAAAGACTATGTATTTCACACGTTAAAACTGTTTGCTAAACAGTAAGCAAATTTTTAAATCATTTATGAAGATTGTAACTGACGATGTTTTACTGATATAAAACGGATTATTTTGTATGGACTATTTCTTGTACGGTTATGTTACTTTTTTTTGTTTTTTTAAATGAAGATTGTATTTTGACGAAGTTTTTACAAACGGATTATAATGAGTTGGCTATTTTCTTTTACATACTTTTTTCTCACTTTTATCAACACTACAAACTATTTTGTTCGTCACGGTGATGATGATGGAAATTTGTTTCATGTTGTTGTAGTTAAAAAAATAAAGAAAGTAGTCTACAATTGTTTGAGCCTCGCGCGCGGTATACAGGTATAAAGGACTTCTTTGTGAATTCATAAAATAAAAAGTTGGCCTTTGATGCTTTAGAAGATACCATGAAATAGTAGTGGGTTGTCTGGCTGATTGTCGGGGAATTCCTTGCCAATTCTGTTGTGGTTGAACGTAAAAGTTTGACAAGGGCCGGTCCAGGATTTTTTCGGTTTGGAAATTTTCTTGATTTCCTGGTTGGGATATCCTTGGTCAACCCAAAACTAAGCTGGTGGCTCCATTAGTGTTGGAACTGCATTGGCTCTGTAGCGGGTAGGATCGGATATTGGCTTGTCTTTTGATAATGTCCTTAAACGGGATTCTGTGATTTGAATTGTAATAGGATTTCCCGATCGCTGGGAATACTTGCGAACATTTGTGGTTGACATCAATAGCTTTTCACAATTATATCGCTGTAAAGCAAATGAACAGTTTTGGAAGAAGTTTAAATCTGTAGATGAAATCAGTTCGTTTTTTTGCATAACTGGTTGAATTGCTTTAAATAAATTATCTAATAGATAAATCGTCTAGCTCAAACCTTTGTAGGGGTAAGTGGCGGGACCATCATCATCATTAAAAACTAATTTCGGGTAACGATAAAAAAAACTTTCTTTCTTTCTAAGCGTTTTAAGCTTATTGCTTTCAAAAATTGCTTGCTTTCAATTTAGTTTTGTGTGGCAAGTACAATCATACCCTATGCCAAGGGAGTCGAGAAATTTTCCTTAACCCAAAATTCCTAAAGGGTGTCCACGATGAAATTGCCACACACAAAATTGATTCGCAAAATTCGAGTTTTCATCCGATTGCCATCAAATTTCAAGGGATTGAGAAATAACTATTAAACTTCATTTTACCATTTTACTTGTATTTTATTTACAGTCCATACGCAAATGCCCGCACCTTGGCCTTAACCCCGGCCATAAGATTCTGCACAACCTGTGAATCAACCGTTTTTTGCATGTAAACCCATACTTTCTTCAGTTCCTCGACTGTCTTCACTACCTTAGGTCGTTTAAGAAGGTGCTGCTTCATAATCGCCCAGTACTTCTCGATGGGGCGAAGCTCTGGAGTGTTGGGAGGGTTGAACATTTTCGGCACGAAATTGACCTTATTGTCCGCATACCACTTCAGCACGTCCTTGGAGTAGTGGCATGAGGCCAAATCCGGCCAGAAGATTGCTGGGACGTTGTGGGCCTTCAAGAGAGGAAGCAGCCGCTTCTGGAGGCACTCTTTTATGTACACCTGTCCGTTCATCGTGTCCTGGGTCACGAAAGGTGCACTCCGCTTCCCGCACGTGCAGATGGCTTGCCAAACTAGGAATTTCTTCGCAAATTTGGACATCTTCTGAGTGCGGACATGCTCCGGAACGCTGAACTTATCCTTGGCCGTGAAAAACAGGTTGCCGGGGATCTGTTTGAAGTCGGTCTTCACATATGTTTCGTCGTCCATGATGCAGCATTCAACTTTCGTCAGCATGTTGAGGTACAACTTCCAGGCACGGGTTTTGGCGGACTTGTTCTGCTTCTCGTCGCGATTAGGGGCCTTTTGTACCTTGAACGTTCGAAGCCCAGCCTTAGTTTTGGCCTTCTGGACAAAACTTCGGCTTAGGTGCAGCTTCTTAGCCACATCCAGAACGGAGGCGTTCGGATTTCGGTTGAAGGCCCCAACTACGCGGTTGTGATTTTTGGTGTTGTACGGAATACTTTTTCCTTCACTTCTGGGCTACCGATCGGTGGTCAACCGTTCCTCGAACTGCTTAATCACTCGCGACACCGTGGAATTCGCGATTCCCAACGTTTTAGCGATGGAACGATGCGAGAGATCCTTGTTCTCGTGATGAATGCGCAAGATTTTATCACGCACGAGCTGTTCTTTCGACTCCATTTCCGCGAGTTTTGATCACAGGACTTTAAAACTTGCAGAATGTAAATAATGCACTATGAACTAAATCCACCCAAATTTTCATTAAATTCTACCCAACGGTTAAAAAGTTAGAGCAATTTCATAGTGTGGCAATTTCATCGTGGACACCCTTTAGATCAGACCGGAAATCAAACCCAGCCATCTCCAGTATGGTGTTGCTATGTAGCTGCGCTTTTGCCGACTGAGCTAAGGAATGCCAGATAAAAAGATGGATGTCGGCATATTTTTCAGCGATCAGCAGATCCTCAGTTCTGGCCACGAAATTATTGGAGTAGAGACGTCGTTTGAGGTTAATCCAAAAATTGTATGCCGGTCGCAACTGAGTGACGTTGCATAGAATACGAATTTAGCTGGAAAGATACATTTTCAGACTAAGTTTGAAGTTATGGAGCAAAATTGTCTTGCGCAAAGTTGTTTCTAATAACAAGGCGCTTTTTTGGTGTGAATGAAAACTAGGGTGGTCCTTATTTTCAGAGAATGGTTTTATTTGCTTCTGCATTTGCTAAAGGCATACATTATTCTTAAAAGTTGTAGAATAAATAGTTTCAAGCAACTTTGATGGTATAATTTTTTTCTGTACCTTTTGATATGGCCGAATTAGAGCATTTTTCCTACGTAGCTTAGGGTGTCCCTATAAAAATCAGTTATTTTGCTGTAACTTTTTAAATTCAAATTTTTCAGCAATGTTGTCTTCCCAGTGATTCTAGAACAATTGAAATTACAACTTTTGGTGTGCTGAAATTATCTCTATCGTATGTCAAACAAAAGTTATTATGGTTTTTGAAAACAAAATAGGCCTTTTTCAATTTATTTCATAACAGAATATGAAAGGATTTTTATTATTGCATATTATGTCTGAAAACTGGAGACAGGTTATTTTTTTAAATTGAGTAAAACACATTTGAAAAGGGCGTAATTTTATAAGAAAATCGTTAATTACTCGCTAACGGTAAGAGACATCGGCAAGATATACATGTCCAAACTTTCATCTTTTTAAGTTAAAAAAATCATTTGAAATTATCGTTGTTGGCAAATTTGATATAAAAAAGTTAGAGTAAAAAACTTTTTTTTTTTGTAGTTTGTGAAGAAAATGTCTTACCGCATTTGTGGAATGAGGTGGGACTCCGTCCTGTTGAAACACCAAGCGCCGTCTCACATCAAGATTGGAAGGTCGTTCTCTAAAAATTCCAAATACTTAACACTGTTTAGCGAACCTTCGATAATGTGCGGCCCGAAGAGCTGTCGGTCAATTATACCGGCCCACTGTGGGACGAAACGCCAAAAACATGAACTTTTTACAATAACTCGTAAAAACGGGTTCTTAACATTTTGGTGTCTTCAGATGAAAATTTTCAAAAAATATAACGCATTTAAAGGTGACAAATCTTAGTTCGCAGCTTCACCACAGGCGCCGCTGCAAACTTGATTTTTTTTAAATGATGAGATAGAGAGTTAGTGTCTTCGGCAAAGTTGTAGATAATTTTAATACAAACAACTTTGCTGAAAACACTAACCTTTTATCTGGTCACTGTGCCGAGGTACGTGTTTTTTAAAATGGCGGGCCTTGGAAACTAGTTTTTTGTGATTATTTAATAAATGTGCAGTTTTAGGTCAAAATAATGTTCTACAAAGTTGTAGAAATAATCAAAATATAAATTTTCTCTATACTCACCTTACGTCTAAAACCTTTATGGGAGAAGTTATAGTAGTTTTATTGTGAAAAATGTAGGTTTTTCATAGCCCTTTAGCTGGCGGGGATGCAAGTGGATGCACATGAAACCTCATAGGGTTCAAAATATAGGATGTGTTATAGCATATTATGTTGGTTTCATGTGTATCCATGATTATCCCCAAGAGTTAACCTGTGTTCTATGTAGTAGCGAATATACCATTAAAACTATCATAAATGCTAATATTCCCAATTGAGAACCCTATTATCGTGTAAAAACTTGTATCTTTTGTATATTTTTATAATTTTATGCATAACTGTTGCTATTGAGTTGTGCACATACCATGGCTCACGCGCTCGTATGACAATACTCTTAAAAATTCAATATATTTCACACACACACACACACACACACACACACACACACACACACACACACACACACACACACACACATATTTAAAAGGTTAACTCTTGGGGATAATCATGGATACACATGAAACCAACATAATATGCTATAACACATCCTATATTTTGAACCCTATGAGGTTTCATGTGCATCCACTTGCATCCCCGCCAGCTAAAGGGCTATGAAAAACCTACATTTTTCACAATAAAACTACTATAACTTCTCCCATAAAGGTTTTAGACGTAAGGTGAGTATAGAGAAAATTTATATTTTGATTATTTCTACAACTTTGTAGAACATTATTTTGACCTAAAACTGCACATTTATTAAATAATCACAAAAAACTAGTTTCCAAGGCCCGCCATTTTAAAAAACACGTACCTCGGCACAGTGACCAGATAAAAGGTTAGTGTTTTCAGCAAAGTTGTTTGTATTAAAATTATCTACAACTTTGCCGAAGACACTAACTCTCTATCTCATCATTTAAAAAAAATCAAGTTTGCAGCGGCGCCTGTGGTGAAGCTGCGAACTAAGATTTGTCACCTTTAAATGCGTTATATTTTTTGAAAATTTTCATCTGAAGACACCAAAATGTTAAGAACACGTTTTTACGAGTTATTGTAAAAAGTTCATGTTTTTGGCGTTTCGTCCCACAGTGCGGCCCATACATTAACGGAAAACCGGTACTGTGTTCTTGTTTCTTTGACTCTTGGGGTTTCAATTGCTCACGTGTGGTCATTGTGGGTTTTGAAGTATCCTGCACGGGTAAAGGTGCACTCGTCCGTCCAAAGAATGGTTTTCGAGAAAAATGCATCCTCATCCATTTTCGCTGTCTTGTGTAGACGTTGTAGGTTCCTGTGTCAACGTTATTTTTACAAACTAAAACATCTTACATACTTGTATTATTTATACATACTTACCATATTTTTGATGGGCTGTCGTTGCCACACAGTTGACAGAGATGAATATCCGCCAGCTCTTCTGGAGATACCCCACCTATTAATTTTCTGAAAAGAATAGGAGAAAATTTCTCTCCGGTACAGAAAAAATACTATTATTTCGATTCTCAATTGTATATCTGATGATTTCGTCATATTTTTTTTTTAATTCTAGAATTGGTCTTCTTGTATGACTGGTGGGCTGGTTCAACTCTCTACATTTACATCAGCGAGGAAGATCTTAAATATTGTGGAAAAGAACACGTCCTGTTGCTGATGAACCATTGCTACGAAATTGATTGGCTAGTAGGATGGGTGTTCTGTGAAAAAGTTGGTGTATTAGGTAACTGCAAGGCATACGCGAAAAAGGTCATTCAGTACATCCCAACCATTGGATGGGCGTGGAAATTTGCTGAATTTGTTTTCCTGGAGCGATCGTTCGACAAAGATAAGGACATCATCGGTCGTCAAATCAAGGAAATCATGGATTATCCCGATCCTGTGTGGCTTCTTCTGAATGCAGAAGGAACCCGTTTCACCGAAAAAAAGCACGAGGCTTCCATACAGTTTGCCCGTGAACGTGGAATGGTAGAATTGAAGCATCATTTGATTCCAAGAACCAAAGGATTCACTGCTAGTTTACCGCAACTCCGAGGCAAAAGTACAGTTTTAGATATTCAACTTGCAATCAGCAAAGACTCTTCGGTAAGTTTGACCGGTGTATTGAACTATTGCTATTCGTCTTTTAAAACATTGTATTTCATTATTTTTAGGTCAAGCCGACTATTTTCAATATACTCAATGGCAAACCAATTGAAGCCCACATGCATATCCGTCGTATTCCGTTAGAAAACATACCCGAAGATGAAGATCAAGCTGCTGAATGGTTGCAAGAACTGTTCCGCCAAAAGGATCTTATGCAGGAAAGCTTTCATAACCATGGCGATTTCTTCACTGGATCCAACGTCACAAGAAAGGTTGCAATCAAAATGCAGCCCCGATTGCACACGCTTGTCAATATGGCAGCATGGAACGTGGTTACCGTGGTTCCAATGTCATACTATCTCGTGCAACTGCTGGTGAGCGGAGAAATTATGTACTTTTCTATCGGTACATCGGTTCTTGTTGCATGTAAGTCAACATTCACGTTACGAATAAATCCAATATTAATATGGCATGTCTCTATTTGTATCTTTTACACAGTTTACGCGCTTATGGTGAAGGCAATCGGAATGTCGAAAATCAGTAAAGCATCTTCTTATGGTTCGGAAAAAGTACATGGCATCAGTGATCAGAACGGATCACCCACCAATGAAACTACCAAAACTAAATAGAACGTGTAGCTTTTTATACTTATGTATTTGTATATGTAGTGTGTACGTCGTTGTTTCCTTATTGGGCTTTTGGCCCCTCGAACCCGGCCCGTAGTTTAGCTAATCCTCTCCAAAATATTATATTTTCTCCACTTTTTGGAGGTCACTATTTTTGCTCCAAGCAAAACATCATTCTTTGCGGGAATAAAGCCTTCCGATACTACGAACGCAAAGTCACGCGTTAAGCCACCAACACCGTCATGCCAAATTTTTGCTGGACATTTTTATATTTAACTTTTTGGAACGGATGTAGCAATGATTAGTACCGGGCAGTTTGGAACGTTGATTACTGGTGAAACAATTTAATAACAGAGAAAAGTACATACCAAATGGAGTAATGATGTATCGTTGTTACTAGGTTTTGACCTTGATAGAAACATATTTCCCTATACAAGATAAAAATGATAGTGCGGTATGTGAACTCAAGAAACAGGAAACAAGAGCAACTATGAGAGAATGATCTATTTATTACCAATTTTTCGGTGAGATATAGTTTATACTGTGCAGTGCGCGTATGCATTGCAGCGATTGTGAAAGAAGTTTGAGGACAGGTATAAGCAGAAACTCAGTGTAATCATTGGGCATTCTATCAAACCAGTGAAACAACTCAGTACAAATTTTACCACCTTCCAAGTGATTTCGTTTTGGGCCGTCAAAAAAGCTAAGTTTTCCATCGAATACAACCGACGCACGATATTAATTCTCTCATAATGCTATATTTAAAATCATCCACGCAGCAAATCAACGCTTTATGAATAATTTAAGTAAGAATGTCTTTTTTGCAAAGTGAAGTAGACTATAATGATGAAGCCAAATTGAGCACAAAAAATTGAACTTAAATAAAACACGTCTGTTGCGCAAAGATTCAATTGAGTTTAGTTAAATGCACCACCGTCTGACATGAGTGCAAATGTTGAAGCATAGCTCTTCCCTGTTATGAACTTTAATTATATTTTACAAGAAATAATTTTGAATTTTGTGAGTGTTTAGTTTATTTTTCTGTTAGGTTAGTGCTACCTACCTTATAACATCATATAAATTAAAATAATCGCGTACAAACCAGACACTGAGAAATGCGATTAACTATGGTTGAAAAAATAAAGAATGTTTTTATTTGTTAGGATACGTATAACGTATGTTGTATGTGTATAGAAAAAAAAGAAAGCCAATGAATAGAATTCTTAGTCGACAACTGTCAATAATTTAAAATTTTGTCAGATTTAGCTCTTGAACACAACGAGAGCAGCATGATGTTTTCTTCAGGAGGTCCATTAGGCTATTTGGAAATAAGAAAAACAGTTTCCATTCCAGCATAACTGATGACTTACCCTCTGAAACATTCAGAATACATTTGCAATACTGCGAATTCAATGTCACAATGCTCCCCATCTAGTACACACATAGAATAATGGTTATTAAAATAAAAAATAAATAAAAAAATTGCCAAAATTGAAATGTAACTTTTGGCAGAAAGCGGTTTGCTTTCAAAACAAAACCTTCAAACCGTCAATTCAAAATGTTCCTGCTCTGTATATTTAAAAGTTGAAATTTCAGAAAAAATCGTAGAACAGTCAGATTGAAACCGTGGCATTGTTGAAATGGAAGGCAAATTATTTTTATTCCAAAATGAACTTTTATCCAGAAAATGTCGTTCAATAAAAATATCCAATCCAAAAAGGATTGAAAGAAAAAAAGTGGTTCAAAATAAAACGATTAATTGTATAACTGTCAAATCGTCTAGTGCTAATGGAACGTTAGACTACCATTAGGAAGTAAATATGTAAGAAAATTGTATTGCAAACTCCTTAGATAGCATTTGGTGGCCCTGAAAAGGGGTGTTTGGTTTGAGAGGGCCACTATCATCTTTAACGCGTAGAAGATAGTTATATATCTGTTGGTGAATAAAAATGAATGAATTTGTTGGAAAGCCTGCTAAAGTTCTGTCCAGTTAGAATCGGCACGGCACGGAAAGTGACCGCTGCAAGAATTCTTTTACAGTGGTTTGTTTACCTACTTTCTGTGGTATAAATTTTACGGTGTTTCGTGAAGTGAGTCAAGAGTTATTCCAGATGGAAACCTAGAGAGAAAAATTTCTGCACACCCACGTTGATAATCCAACGTGGTCCGCAATAAAAATCGGAACAACGTTGAAAATCGCCAAGTCAACCGTGTATGATGTGCCCAAACTTTTCAGGGAGCGAAAGAGCGTGGATCGAGTGCCTCAAGTTAAGCGTCGTAGTGGAACATATGATCGCAAGCTGAACCAGAAGGTGTTGAGAATCGTCAGAGCAAACCCCCCAAGTAACAAATTCAATTTTAAGGTACACTTGAAGAAGTTTTCAAGACTCATTTGATAAAACCACGCATAAAACTAGATATTCTACATAACATCGATAAAACAGCTATAAAACCCTCTTAAGTTCCAAAAGACCCATACTACAGGAGGTTCTCAAGACTATTTCCCAAGGTTCGCTTAAATCTTGATAGTTTTATCGGTACTTACTTGTAATGACATTCAAGACATACTTAAAACTATGATAAAACTACCACAAGTTATAAAAGTTTCATGATTTTCCTCTTTAAGAACACTTCCAGTCCGTCACAAATATGCTTCGAAGATTCCATTTTTCGATTCGTTCTGCTGAATGGCGATTTTTTTTTGTTTGAGTGGAAGCTACTATAATTCTCTTCCAAAGTGGATACGTATGTAAATTAATTGTTAAATCGACCATAAATGCAACTGTTTTTTGCCTGCCATTGATGAATTCTTCATACGACATTCAGTTTATTGGTGTTTTATAACATAAAAGTTCGAAAATTTTAACGCGCCTCTGAATTATTGCTAGAACATTGACTTATTTAAAAAATAAAAAAAAATATACATTAATTGTTATTTTATATATTCTCCGTGCGAGGAGTAACGATTATGATGTTGAAGGAGATGTTCGCTCATCACCATGAGGCACCAAGAGTGAACAACAATGTTTTTTGGCTAGAATTGAAAGATATGAAGAGAAAGTTTTTGATAGTTCCGCTAGTGTGCGGCAGGCTCGGAAACATAGCAGATGTTTTAGGAAAATTGAGCGAAAAGGGCATGTGTACAGTGGTACTCGAACCAACGACATTTTTGCCTAACATCCCACTGCGGGGTAGGTTAAAGCACGGACTAAGTCCGCCACTTCAACAGGCAAAAATGTCCGGTTGGAAGACGCTCATGTACCACTGTGGCTTGTATAGTTATTCTAGCGATCTATTGTGTGCACTCTGTTTACTGATGCGCACATGGGAGAGGAACTCTCTCCTTTTTTGGGTTTGTTTTGATTCGCACCGACTGACGATCACTAAAGTTTTAAAAAAGGAGAGAGTTCCTCTCCCATGTGCGCATCAGTAAACAGAGTGCACACAATAGATCGCTAGAATAACTACACACAAAAAAGGAATATTGTTTTATTAAATGTTTAGCGCTTTTCTTCTAAAAAGTGTTTATTTTTCATTGAATTAAAAGTAAAATCATCTACTATGAAAGTTATGCGTTTGATTTAAATGTATATTTTTTCGGTTCAGTGTGTTAATTTAAAAGTGTGTTCTTTTACTATGAAAATTGTAGAACTGTCAAATCCACCAACACAAAGCAAGTCATCGTTCTCGTCGTCATCGTCGTCGTCGAATGGAATTTTTAACTACTATTGTCCGCGACCGTGTCTTCTGCGTTGTTCGTTGCTCCCGTCCCGTCCCGTGTTTTGTAAAAATTTCAACAAAATACTCCGTGATACTTGGCATGATCGACAAAATACAAAAAACCCGGTCTCTTTAAAAAGTTATATAAATTCATCTGCAAATAAAAATCTTTTTGAAAGTTCATTTTGAAATTAAAATAATTTGCTTTCATTTTCAAAGATGCCTAGGTGTGGATTTGACAGTTCTACAATTCATCTGAAAAGAAAACTTTTAGAGTAAAAACTATTTTTTATCTCAATCTAAACAGCATACTTTCATTTCAATTACATCACACTTTCTGGATGAAAGTTTGTTTCGGAATAAAAATAATTTTCTTTTATTTTCAACGATGCTACGGTTTCGATTTGACAGTTCTACAATTTGTTTTGAAAATTTCAACTTTTAAATGTAGAGAAGCAAAGTTTTAAATTGACGGTTTGGAGGTTTTTGTTTGGAAAGTAAACCGCTTTCTACGAAAAAGAACCAACGCAACTTTTTAATTTTGGCAATGGTTTTTTTAATTTTAATAATCATTATTCTTTGTGTGTATACAAGCCACAGTGGTACATGAGCGTCTTCCAACCGGACATTTTTGCCTGTTGAAGTGGCGGACTTAGTCCGTGCTTTAACCTACCCCGCAGTGGGATGTTAGGCAAAAATGTCGTTGGTTCGAGTACCACTGTACACATGCCCTTTTCGCTCAATTTTCCTAAAACATCTGCTATGTTTCCGAGCCTGCCGCACACTAGCGGAACTATCAAAAACTTTCTCTTCATATCTTTCAATTCTAGCCAAAAAACATTGTTGTTCACTCTTGGTGCCTCATGGTGATGAGCGAACATCTCCTTCAACATCATAATCGTTACTCCTCGCACGGAGAATATATAAAATAACAATTAATGTATGAGAAACCATAAATGGTGGTAACCATTAATTATACTGGTGGGGACCAGTATCGCATCGCTTCACGGTGTTTCTCTCCGAGGTCTCTACGTTGGAGACGACGAGAAAAACTTTAGTGATCGTCAGTCGGTGCGAATCAAAACAAACCCAAAAAAGGAGAGAGTTCCTCTCCCATGTGCGCATCAGTAAACAGAGTGCACACAATAGATCGCTAGAATAACTATACAAGCCACAGTGGTACATGAGCGTCTTCCACCGGACATTTTTGCCTGTTGAAGTGGCGGACTTAGTCCGTGCTTTAACCTACCCCGTAGTGGGATGTTAGGCAAAAATGTCGTTGGTTCGAGTACCACTGTACACATGCCCTTTTCGCTCAATTTTCCTAAAAACATCTGCTATGTTTCCGAGCCTGTCGCACACTAGCGGAACTATCAAAAACTTTCTCTTCATATCTTTCAATTCTAGCCAAAAAACATTGTTGTTCACTCTTGGTGCCCCATGGTGATGAGCGAACATCTCCTTCAACATCAAAAAAAAATAGTTGAAAATTCAACAATTAGGTGACAAGGCTGATAAATTGTTAGATCTTGAATAAATTGTGTCTACAATCCATTTTATGTTTCAAAATGAATTTTAAACAGCATTGTTTGTTCGTACCATTGGAAAAATTAGAGTTTTGTTGCATACTTATGAAAATGGCTACCGTTCCGATGTAGTTTTATGGAGGTTTCTTCAAGTGTTCCTTAATCACTCTTAAGAACTGTTAATCAATTAAAACCACCTTAACTTGGAAAATGCCCTGATAAAACCAGATGATCTACATAATGCTTTGATAAAACTACCGTAAAACATGAATAAAACCAATTTGCATTTGAATTGTTACTTAGGACTGGACTCTCAGATAGTAAAATCGCACAAAAATAAGCTGCTGCTCGTAGTACCGTTCGAAATAAAGGGTGATACGGTCAAAATTTGGTCAAGGGAAAACGCGTGCAAATCGGTGAAATCGTTTATTTAAAAAATCAAATTAAATTTCCTTTTCAAGTTCAATTAGTATAAAATTCAGGAAAAATATTCAGTTAGGCTTCCGCTTTTCCAAATCCGAATTGCCGGGCCTTACGCTTGACCCCTGCCATCAGATTTTGTACAGCCACCTTGTCCACCTTCGTCGCCGCAGAAAGCCAGTTTGCCTTGAACTGCTGCTCGTCCTTAGCAGTTTTTTTGGTCTTCTTTAGGTTCCGCTTGACAATAGCCCAGTATTTCTCAATTGGGCGGAGCTCTGGCGTGTTGGGAGGGTTCTTGTCCTTGGGAACCACCTGCACGTTGTTGGCGGCGTACCACTCCATGGCCTTTTTACCGTAATGGCAAGATGAAAAATCCGGCCAAAACAGTACGGAACAACCGTGTTTCTTCAGGAAAGGCAGCAGACGTTTATTCAAACACTCTTTCACGTAAATTTCTTGGTTGACAGTCCCGGAAGCTATGAAAATGCTGCTTTTCAAGCCACAGGTACAGATGGCTTGCCAAACCAGATATTTCTTTGCGAACTTTGACAGTTTCGTGTGCTTGAAAATATCTGCTACCTTTCCCCTTCCTTTTGCCGTATAAAACTCCTGTCCCGGAAGCTGCTTGTAGTCGGCTTTGACGTAGGTTTCGTCGTCCATTACCACGCAGTCAAACTTCGTCAGCATCGTCGTGTACAGCCTCCGGGATCGCGCCTTGGCCGTCGTATTTTGTTTATCATCGCGATTTGGAGTCACTACCTTCTTGTAAGTCGATAGTCCGGCTCGTTTTTTGGCTCGATGCACGGTTGTAGACGATACACCCAGCTTATTTGCGGCATCTCGGAGAGATAGGTTAGGGTTTCGCTTGAAACTACTGGCAACTCTCTTTGTCGTCTCAGTGGCTTCCGGTTTTCGATTTCCCCCCCGATCCAGACTTCCTGGCTGTCGACAAACGTTCCCCAAACACTTTAATTATATTTGTAACGATTGATTTGGCAACTTTTAACGATTTTGCCAACTTTGCGTGCGAGTAGCTCGGATTTTCGCGATGCGCGAGCAAAATTTTGATACGCTGCTCTTCTTGCTTGGACGGCATTTTGACAACTGAAGAGTGAATTCGGAAATCAAAATAGGAGCAACATTCTACACACACACACACCTTCAAAATGAGGGGTGTTCAGGTTTTTTAAATGCAAAATTGAAAGAAATACGTCAAGTTGATATTGACCAAATTTTGACCGTATCGTCCTTTATTCGTTTGCGAGCAGGATATCGTTCTTCTCGAACCAGCAAGCAACCAAACAAAACGTTGAAGCAAAGTTTTGTCACCAAAACTCGAGCTCGGAAATTGTACCAGCAGGTTTTGACGAAGTACCAAGTATCCCTGCTCATCGACGATGAAACCTATGTCAAAATGGATTTCGGACAACCAAAGTGTTCGTGACGATGGACTCGAAGCTGAACAAGGAAGAACGCCTCAAAAACCGCGTACTACCTTTCATTAAAGCCCATAAAGCCCCGTGAAGTTTTGGCCAGATTTGGCGAGTTGCCACTACAGCCGGGAAGTCATCCAGTGGTACCGCGATAATAACGTAGATTTCATCGATAAAAACATAAATCCACCCAACTGCCCGCAGTACCGGCCTATCGAGAGATTTTGGGCAAAAATGAAGCAGAAGCTTAAGAAAAGTGGAAACACGACTCGGGATGACTCAGATGACCAAAATGTGGAACAAATGTGCCAAGGAAGTTGACTCCGGAGGTGTGCAGCGTTTGATGGGAGGAATAAAGAAGAAAGTGCGGATTCTAAATGGACATAGCTTTAGTTGCTTGACGAAAATAATGTAAGATTTCCTACCTCGAGTAGGTGGACTTTCTCCAGCGTCCCAACCATTAGGCGACGCATTACCTGCGGCCGCTTTTCTTTTCGCCCGATAATAGTGATTTCTCTCGGCAGCGGTTCTTGGCTGCTTAGGCGGACGCTCTGATTGCTGCTCCTTTGAACGTTTGTGCAATTCACGCACATACTTTACAGCCATATACTGTGACTTTCTCAAAATTATTTGATTCCTATCGAATAGCAGGGACTCTATCCAACCCAGACAACCAAAATGCACGTATTTTGAAAGTTGTTTTTATGATATACAAACATATATGTAAGTACACAAATCGTATAGAATGCTAACGTGCAAAAGGGGGGGCAATATACGTGCAAACTCCATTGTTTTCTTAAACGAGTTGATTTGATATCGTATGCGATTGAATATGTAATAACAAATTCGATTTAAAAAGGTAAGCGATGTATATCCGATTTAGTTCGTGACACAGTACGATGAATAAATGACACATCGTATAGAAGTCGAAAATTTGCACTCTTTACGACTTAACTTAAACATAATACGATAAAGGCCACACTTAATTGCGATTTTGACTAACAATATAGGAATATACGATACTATTTGAACTCTGTTATACGAATTGTGGTTGTCTGGGAAGGCACTAGAACGTAAAAAACACTGTCAAGCACTGATTGGAATTTGAAGATAAAATTACCAGCATTAAACAACTACTCATAAGAGAATGATGACTGTGATAGGGAAATCATCACATGCCAGCAAACAGCTCCACGATTGCCGAAAAACTTAATCAAAATGCGAAGGTTTATCCGTTAAATATTATTCTTGGCTGCCTAGGAGACGTTCGTTACTTAAATATGAAGTCTGTGCTATTATTATACTGTGCATTTGGTAAATTTACTTAAACATCACATTATTTTCAATAATTTAAACTGATTAAACTGATGCGTAGAAATATTCCAGATAGATCGGTGCAAAGATTTTAAAAACCGGTCATGAAATGAATTAGTTAATAACGTTCAAAACCTAAGCATATTTCGTGACGCTCCAGATCGTATTAGCAAGGTGCACCCCTGTATTGAAAACAGACACGTAGTCCTACGTCAAAAAACAAAATTCTGACCAGCGTACCGAGAGTGGATCGTCTTGGCTAAATCCAACCGCTTTTTGATGGTAGAGTCCCTGAACGCCATGGACCTTACGTTTTTTGTAAGGCTTAGAACCAAGGTCCTTGCTGAATATGGTGTGAGCGGTCCCGATGAAAACGTTGAGAGCAGTATCCTGGTACCGCCTGATGGTCATGAAGACGAAGTTCCGCTTGACCCCATGCGATTTCAGGAGTCGTAATACATCGCCGGGTCGGCCACCGTTAAAGAAAACGCTTAATTACGATGTCAACAATTGACAGAAGTCAACACCACGCACATATTGTAGCGTATATATGAAGCTTAATCTGACACCAATACCAATACAGAATGTGTACATGTCGCAAACCTACCAATAAAATTTAACATAAAGGCCAGTATCGACCTATAAAGTAAAGAGGTTCCGGAATTTTGTTCAATATTACCAAGCAGAATTTGGACAATTGATTTGCATGACACGAAATGTCACCTTCAGTTAAGGTCGGTATCGTGTTCGAAAGAAATTTATTTTTCTATCCCAAACTCATTAATTCCGTTTACTGAAACGGAAAAGTAAAGAATTGAAAAGAAATTTCTGCAGCAATATCCACCTGAAAAGAACGAAAAATGAAATTGGAATTTGTAAGGTTTCCACGCAAACTGATGGGAGCTGTCACTTTTACTTTCTGAAAAATGTTCCGCTTGATTATTCCGTAAGTGAAAGTGACATTTTGACCCTTGTAGATAAATTGTCAAAATTCCGCTTGGTAATATTGAACAAAATTCCGAAACCTCTTTACTTTTTAGCTCGATACTGGCCTTTACGGAATAATCGAACGGAACATTATTCCGAAAGCAAAAGTGACAACTCTCATTAGTTTGCGAGGAAACCTTACAAATTCCAATTTTATTTTTCGTTCTTTTCAGGTGGATACTGCAGCAGAAATTTCTTTTCGATTCTTTACTTTTCCGTTTCAGTTAACGGAATTTAACATGTGTTTGGGATAGAAAAAGAAATTTCATTCGAACACGATACCGACCAAGTGGATAATTTCGGATGACTTTTGCTAGAGATTATTTGAACGTTTCGGATACAGCAAACAAAGTGTAACACACATGTTTTCAGTAACGTATAATTAATATACTGTCCACCAAATACATATTCGTGATTAATGTAATCAGTATAATTAATGATTCTTATAATCTTGTCCATTTGTCGTCTAACCTTGGATTAGATGCATTCAGCGTGCTTGTTTTCTTTTGTTGATTTGGATTTAGATTGTAGTTTAAGATTTACGTTTTATTTTCTTGATTTACCTACTGACAAGCTTCCTCCAGACTTGATTTTGTCGTTCCATAACGGAATGCTATTGTAATGCTACTGCGATCAACGAACAAAATTTAATTCCAACCAATAGGTTTAAATTAACTTGGTCTTCCGTTTCTACTACACTTTGAGATCCAGGATACTGAGCTGGTCCAGTTTATTTCCTTTATACCACAAAACGTGGCTGATAGTAACTCCTATGTATGATCCTACTCCTAATATTGCCTTTCATTCTGCGAATCGTGTGCTAACGCGGACTCTTATCTAACATGTTCTACGGTTTGTTCGGTAGTGTTACTGTCGGACAGTTTCTCATTGAGAAATTTGTAAATTCAAGCTGTTTGTCTTCATTCATGTTTGGTTTTTTTTTTTTTTAAATAAAAATCTTAGGCATTTTTTCAGTGAGTCAAACTATTTGAAAGCAGTTTATGTTTTCTTTTCTAATCCGTGTTTCAGCTAGATTTGTCTACATTTGGTTCTTTTAGCTGCTTTCTTTTTTGTCGCTCCTGTTGGTTGGCTTGATTCCGAATTTGTGACTATTCCATCTTAACTAGTTGAACTATGCACTAGTGTTTTTTTTAAATAAAGGTTATAAAAATCATGAAATATGTATATTACATTCACGGATACAGGATCATCTGAATGTCTTGATTATATTGATTACATGTTATCTGTTCTCTACACGTTTATTATTCAATGTATCTTTTTGTTTGTATTTAGTAGAATTTTATGATTAACGACTGCCCGGCACACAACATCCATATGAAAAAACGGTTGCGAGTGCCAAACATCTGTTATGTCTAGCACAATTTTATTTAATTCCTATTCCAGGAAATTAGAAGCATTCTATAAAGACGTTTTTTCTTTAGTTTTTTTTTTCATTATTTAATGACGCAAGTTCTTCGAGCAAGAACAGCATCCACATTATGCAAGTGATGTTCATGATGATCATGCTTGCATAATGAACTGCAGCTACATCGAAACAAAATTGGGTAGATTTAAAAGATGATTCAATACAAAGTGAGAAAAAGAGCCTATCCCTTACATTCTCTTTTCAGCAAAGAGATCTTCTGTTATATTTTCCAGTTTTGGGTTAAAGAACAGAAACAGCCCAAGCAAGCAGCCATAGAAATGGAATGTCGAAGTTCATTTGGCTCTTTTTTATTCTTTGTATGGAATTTTTAGTTTTATACTGGGAGACAATACTATGGTGGCCAGTACTAAGAAATTTATTACTAGAAAAAATATTAACATACCAATGGCTAGCATGTGAAGAAACGAACACCCTATTCGAATTGAACAGTTGAAGTAAATGTTTTTTCAATTTAAAAACCTTCAAAAGATAACCAAACATTATAGAAAACAACACAACATGGCTGTTGATAACATCTTAATATATAAGAACGAATTTTCTCTACTGTTAGAGGGTGCTAGAGGAAACTTGCAATATTTAATGTAGTTTGTTCTTTATACTTCATGCTAAAACACTAAAAGTTCGCAGTAGAATCATTTTGTCGTGGTTGGATAAAGTTTCTCGACAAATTTCCATACATTATCTAAATATACTTTTAAGCTAAAATGTAAATATGATAAATATATACTTTTCTGTATGCTCAAACATTTTCTCCGTTTTGCTCAGTATTTTGTTTATTTTCTTTCATTCTTGTGTATACAAAACAGCCAGAGAAACTCTAAAAATGTTAACTGATCATTTCATATGGTTTTTCCTTCTTACAGTTTCATTTTCCTAAGCAAAAACATGTCAACTGCTGTGTATTTACTTTTATCGCAATCAAGGATCTGTGACAATTATGTTAATATAGTTATTTATTATGTTTGCGATAAAACACCTTTCCACGTATGATGGCTCATGGTTGCTGTTACAGCTTGTGTTAATATGTATGTTCATACGTGTTTTTTAGCACTGTATAGACTCATAGAACTAACGGTATTACACTTTGCTCTCTGGTATATAGCTACAATTTTTATGTTTCATTAAATAAGTTTCCTCCATGAAACTGGAGAAAATTTGTGTTAACTCTAAATTCCACATCACAAGTTTGAAGGAAAAAATTCGGGAGATTAAAAGTAACGGGCTTTGTTTGACGCTGTAAATGGTTCTATTGTTTGTATAAATTGTTGCGATTTTTTTTAATGAAGGTATTTTCAAATTTCTTGCTTTACGTTTCGTCTTTTAGTTGTTACTCGTATGGCCACACAATTTGGAACTATATAAGTTTGGGTTCGATGTTAGACACTATACATTTGCCAAGGTGGATTAATTTCAATGTTACAGATCCTATTTATTAAGGTTTGATTGTATAATCTCTATTGTTTTGCATGTTTTTCCTCTGATATTGTAGTAAAAGAGTCTGAAAAGTTTCTATTACATATTTGTGGCTATTGATAAGTTTGAATGAGTGTTCTCCTTGGTTGGTTTTCTTCTTGGTTTAAATATCTGATTGTAACCGTTCGCGTGAGATTAGCTAGTTATCTCTATTGGTATGTCGCTAAATTGGAGGCTAACACCATATGCAGCACATTTTAGTGTATGTGTTTGCGTATTTATTTTAGACCTAATGTTTTGTTTTCTTTTTTAGTTTGCTACTACATCTATAGTGATAATGCTTTATATCAAGTAAAAAAACCCATTGATTCTATAAAAGCTAAACTCTTTAGCTTCTGTAGTATTTAGAATTATATCTGTTTTCCGTTTGTCCGGTTTATTGGCTTTCGTGTTCTTCCGCTGCAACTACATGCTGATACACTGTATGTTTTTGTAAATACTTTAAACGCATGATATGAAACAATGTTTTCACTGTTCTCAAGTCGGACGATATTATTGATTCAGATTTTTAGGAATGTGCTAAAGTTGATTGGGATTAAAAGAGAACAAAGCAAAAGAAAAAGAAGGGAAATGACAGCTTATCAGAAATGTGTTAGTTTAATTGGAGCTGCACATCCTCTCTTAGCTTAGTCGGAGAAGCAGCAGCTACGAAGCAACACCATGCTGGAGTTGGTTTGGTTCGATCCCCGGTCTGGTCTTGGAATTTTGGCAAAGAAAATAATTGCTATTTACTGGTCATAGTGATGATTGAACTTGCCAAACAATCGCACTAATGCAACTAATGGTACCTGACATAATAGGCTCGCAATTCATATCTATGGAAGTTAAGAGCAAGCAATAAGCCTTCAATGCTTAGAAAGAACAGAAAAAGAGTGACACATATTCAAGTCTCAATTATTAAGTCTCACACTGGCAAATGTACGTCTACCAGTAAAGGGTGGAATGATCAATTGACTCAGTAATGATTGCAAGAGCAACCAAGAAATCAAAGGGTTTATAAACAAGGGATGGCCAGAAAGAGTGGACACCGAAAACCAGACCATTTAGTAGAATTCATATTGATTTCTTTTATTTTGAACATCGCACCTACCTGCTAATAGTTGACAGTTTCTCCAAATGGATTGAGATCGATTGGATGAAACAAGGAACAGACTGCAATAAAGTGTTAAAGAGACTGGTTGCGTTTTTTGCTAGATTTGGGTAGCCAGATGTCTTGGTGTCGGACAATGGTCCTCCGTTTAACTCCTATGGATTTGTTAATTTTCTTGAGAAGCAAGGTATCAAGGTGTTGAAAAGTCCACCTTACAACCCTTCTAGCAACGGACAAGCAGAAAGACTAGTTAGAACAGTAAAAGAAGTATTGAAAAGATTCTTGCTAGAACCCGAAGTTTCGCAGTTAGACCTGGAAGACCAGATGAATTTGTTTTTGATAAATTTCAGAAACAAAAACCTAACGAGTGACGGACATTTTCCGTCTTAAAGGATTTTTTCTTATACACAAAAAACGCTTTTGGGTTTAATAAATCCAAAGAACCATTACAGACAACAGCTATTGTTACCACAATCAGAGGATGAAATCATCCAACGAAAATTAAGCGGGAAAATCCCGAGGCATTCCAATGATGCGTTGGATGATCTGCTGGCGGGGGACGAAGTGTGGTATAGAACCAACAGCCCTCATCATCAAGCAAGATGGGTCAAGGCAACCTTTTCTAAAAAGTACTCTCTCAATATTTTCCAGATACATGTTGGAAACGTGAGCGTAATGGCGCATCGTAACCAGCTAAAAGTCTGCAGAGAAGGTCTCGGGTGGTCAATGCCGAATGTGTTGGTAAAGAAACTACGAAACGATGAAATAACAAAGTATGATGTGGACAATAAACCGAACGGGTCTGCAACGTCTAGTGAGACAATGTCCAACGACCAACCCAGATCGGAGGAGCTGACTCCAAAAGGAGGAAAGCGAAGCAGGAAGGGGAAGGGTGCCGATCCGGAAGTGCAGGAGCTTCGAAGGTCTAAACGGAGGAGAAAAGGAAAGAAAGACAATCAATTTGTTCACAAGTCCTGAATTTGAAAAATCCAATTCGTTATCCAATAATTAGCTGTTGTTAATTTCGAACTAAACATTTATTATGCAAAGTGAATTATTTTTAGTTGGCCATGGCCAAATTCGAATTATAAACTAAAAGGGGAAGAACTGTGATGTTCTAGCGCATAATCCTGCGCTTTCGAATATCAACCAAATGTCAAAGTTCGGTTGCCTTCGGGTATCGGATGATGCATCGAAAAGCTAGCTGCTATCGGAAATAAAATGATCAAGGTAGTTAGTAGTGGAACACCAAACGAACAACAAGCGTTTATATTAAACCATATCACGGTACTCTCGCGTTTGTTGGCTGAGGTATTTGAATTAGGTTTCCGGACGTTTACGGAATAGTGAGATTTTAAC